>VDFB02000893.1:0-18304 GCA_007258455.2 Sequoia sempervirens | reverse complement strand
TTTTGTAAATGGGATTGTAAGTTAAATGAGTTTAATTGTGGGAAAAATTTCATGGTTAAGGGCATTTGAATTGGATTAGTATTGGGATGGGTGAATGGTCCATGAGCATCACCTAGATGCAATGAGTGCTAAATGGATCAATTCTTTATCATGAGAGATGGGTTTTCCTGAAGTATTACTAGGGGAGAGGGGCCAGTAATTGTGCATGGTCCAACAGTCGTGTAGTCAATTGTGATTATAATACTTAGTCTTACCACATATTTATACTATATATTGTAAATAAATAGTCCATATGTAAATAAAAAAAACGAAATATTTATCAAAATGAACCTATACATGAACACATGAGAACCTCTAAATGTTATATAAAAAAAACATAAATACATTTATGAAGAAGTGAAATAAGTTATTTTTTGTCTCAAATAAAATATCATAATTATCCACTATAAATGTGTCATTTATGAAATAAAATGCTTATTTAATAAAATAAGACTCATTTAAACAAGTATTGTTATCATAGTGAAAATATATTGTTCTTATATGTACAACTATTGGGACAACAATGTACAAGCATTGGAACATTTCATATTAATAGTTTGTCTTATCATAAATATAAAAAGTGAGCACAATAAATACCATGTATTTTCGCATTAAATGTGAAGGATTTTCAAAAAAATTTAGTGTTCAACTATTGGTCCATTTTTGTTTGATATAAGTTGTATTTTAAATAATTATGTGTTGTTTTTATAAGAACAAATAGTTTTTTTGTGTTCAACTATTGGTTCGTATGTGTTGAATATAAAAAGTAGAGATATCAAAGATTTATGGTTACCAATAGGTATTTGGTCCATTTAAATTGCCTATTAGTTTTATTTTAAATAAATATGATATTCTACAAGCAAAAAATTATATTTGTTTGTTCAACTATTGGATCCCATGATTAAGTTTTGGCCAAATCTTTAAAAGATCAAATTTTAGACACTTCTCAATCGATGGTGGAGAGTTTTATGATGAGTCACACCTCCAAATCTTAGTTATAGATAGATAAGAGGCTAATCCACATTTAAAAACAACAACAAAGGTTCTATGATATTCCAATCAATCGCTAGCCTGCACAACTACTAGCCCCTCTCCCCTATTGAAAAATAGGTCAATGAGTTTGACTCAAAAACATACACAGTTGAATCTTGAAAGTATTATCATGAGTTGGAGAGTCTTTTTCTTTCACTCCAAAAAATAATAATAATTACAAATAATTTTTATAGATTTTTCATATATTTTATTTCAAAAAGGAGTTTTCTTATTTAAGTTATTAAAAATTTAGTTCTGAATTATTATTTAAATATTTAATAATTGTTAAATTTATTATTTTATAATTTTTTATTATAGTTAATAATTTTTTGTAGACAATTAAATTTTTTCACATCTAATCACTTTAGATTTTATCTTATCCCAACATTTAATTATACTAACATATATATCTTTAAAAAATTTATATAAAATATGTCAAGAGATATCCTCCTCCAGATGCTCATTGAGAAGGATATCTCTCAATGTATTTTATATAGATTTTTTAAAGATACATATGCTAGTATATACACGGCTTAAAAAGTATAAATCAAGTTAAAAAATCTCAAAATTAGATGACTTAAAACAATTAAATTTCACAAATTAATAAATGCATCAATAAGAATTGAACATTTATAATAGACTACAAAACATAAGTTGATCAATCTTGAATCCTAACATCAAAATTATTTAAGATTATATATGATTTATTTTCCAAATATATCATTATAAGATGATTTCTTAACATAACCAAAATTACTTATAACTTACATTATTTTATTGATTTAAAAAATCAAATATATTATCTTAGTCTCATTATTTGAAAGCAAAATTGAAATTTGAAAAGATTATATTGTCTCCTAATTTAACCATTCATCTCATTATTTTCAAACAAAATTGAAATTTGAAAAGATTGTATTCTCTCATAATTTAACTAAGGGAGAGGAGCCGATCGTGGGACAAGGTCCCATCGCTGGTATAGCTATGGACAGCCTGGGGTCCACTGGTGGGTAATATTTATACCAATAAAAATTTCAAATTTCCTTTCAAATATTATATGACAGATTCATATTAAATTAACAGTATGTCCTATCACAGGTTGACTTTTTTGTTGCCACCTTCTCAATAGTGGGTGAATGCAAGTGGACATTTATTTGCCTATTTCACAATATCAAGTGAATGCATAATGATAATCTTATTTCCACAATATAAATAATATTTGCCACCTTCCCAATAAAAGGTTGTTGTGAAGGGATATTTTATTAACCAAAATATAAGTCTTCTTGCATTAAAAGTAAGTTGACATGTACATAAGACATTGCCAAGTGATTTAATTCCAAATATATTTGAACAGAATACATTTCAACATGTCCCATTTCTCATATTCCTTTTACTATCAACTAGTTCCCGGATGTCCATAATAACCAATCTTTTTTTGAATTTGCCGGCAAAATTGAAAAACACGAACTCTTAGGCTCACTATGCATTGCAAAATTTCATTATAACACTTAATTATCACTCTATTATTTACAAATCTACTAAAAAACAATAATCATATTTTTTAAAAAAAAATTGGTTAGAATTCAAAACAAATTTAATATCACTTCAAATCACCAACCAGAAATCCTACGTACCCATTAAGCTATCACTTCTACCATTAATCCATTGAATGCAGATCAAATTCCCTCCCATAATTCAAATTAATCCACTTGCTACCAATTCAAATTCAACAAACCTATTTATGCAAGCAATCCTCATTTGTGCGATGCAAGTTACACATTACAGTTTATTCAAAATTTTCAAATTTCTCACTTTCTGCTGCATGCTCCTGAGCGACGATGACCTCCTCTAGATCGATGCCTTCTCCTCCTTCAGCTCTTTCGGTAAGTCATTTCCATAACCATCCTTTATGCTGTCATCGACCAATCTCCCTTTAAGCTCTATTATGGTAGAAACATTTCCAACCCTTTCAAATACAACATTACCATACATATATATGCTGCACAAAATGATACATATCCACATATGTTTCCCACAGCCCTATCCATTTTCATGAAACTTACACATTTATCTATATCTGCAATATATATATCCTTGTTCATTTTAATGAAACTTACGCATTTCTCTCCCCCTATATATATAATATATATTTGCAGAGATAGATAGATACCTAATTTGAATGTAAATGAACAAGGTATAAATTGAATGTACATACCTATATTTGTTGATGAACTGTTCAGTAATATATTAATTTCAAATTAGGTATCTATCTATCTCTGCAAATATATATATATACATAGATATATATAGGGAGAGAGATATGCGTAAGTCTCATTAAAATGAACAGGGCCATATATATTATAGATATAGATAAATGTGTAAGTTTCATGAAAATGGATAGGGCTATGGGAAACATATATATATATATATATATATATATATATATATATATATATATATATATATATATATATATATATATTTGCAGAGAGATAGATAGATAACCTAATTTGAATGTAAATTAACAAGGTATGTATATTTCTATTTTGCAATTTGAAATTAATACATTACTGAACAGTTGATCAACAAATATAGGTATCTACATTCAATTTATACCTTGTTCATTTACATTCAAATTAGGTATCTATCTATCTCTGCATATATATATATATTTTGCATACTCAAATTTATATATTACTGTACAGTTCATCACCAAATATAGGTATCTACATTCAATTTATACCTTGTTCATTCACATTCAAATTAAGTATCTATCTATCTCTGCAAAGTGATTGTATGTATGTCCTCATTTACATTGAATCTAATTAGATGTATGCTTTGTTTGTTGTTCAATTAAAGTGACTGTAAATATCAGCCCCCCTATCCCTTACAATCAACTGTCATATTGGCTAACTCCTACTTATGATACTATGTTGTTTGAGAAATGGTATTAACATAAGTAGGACTTAGCCATCATCAAAGTTAGTTGTAAGGGAGAGGGGTCGATATTTACATCACATCAAAACACTCTTGCCCTACAGTGCATGCAATTAGAACTACTATAAAATCCATGGAAAATACCATGACTTATAAACCATTGGAAAATGCCAAGAATCTAAATTTCATGGCAAATGCCATGAACTTTATACCACTTCACTGCATTCTCTATAGGGCAAAAAAGCTCCTCCGTTACTTTGTTTGTTCTTCAATTAAATTGAGAGTGTATAAGTAGGCTTTCACATACCATACCCACCATATGTCATATGTCCAAATGTATACCCATGATTAACTCCTATGCCCACACATAGCTCCTCTCCCTTTTGTCTATGTGTTTGTTCTTCAATTTAACTGACTGTAATTAACAACCCCTCTCCCTTACAACCAACTGTGATAGAATATGACTCCTACTTGTGTTATAACCATGGACTGAAAGAGCATAAATAACTTGAAACATCAATAAGATAGATATATACATACATATATAGATAGATAGATAGATAGATACATATATATATTGTAGAGATAGATATATACATACATATATAAAAGTTGCATAATTCCAGCTCGACTGTCAAGGGAGTGGCATAAGAAAATTACCTGACTGGGACGTTGATGATGTGGACCCCTTGCTCAAAGTTACCCTACCCACCATCGGTTACATTCAACTTAATTAGATGTATGCTTTGTCTGTTCTTCAATTGTACTGATAGTATGCGAAGAATATCTCAAACAACATTATAAAACATTAACACAACTTGAAACATCAGTATGATAGAAATATTTGAAACCCTTTATTGTCTTGCAAAGCTGTTTGAAGATATAAATATTTGTATCATGCTATTGTTGCAAGTTCATATATATGTGTATCATAATGCCGTGTCAATTATATGAATGGTTAGCTTGTTCTTCAATTACAGTCAATAGTAAATGTATGGATTCGTTGTTTCAGTCGGTATCATTATTTTCAATATTAAGTCTATGTTGTTTACTAATCACTATGTTGGTTCAATACAAAAGAAGATAAATGCGCAAACAAATAGCAGGCGATCTTCAAGGAGGAAGCCTCCACAAAAGCGGAGCTAGAAAACTATGCCCGCACACAAGAGAGGTCTGCATCTGCCACATAGTGATGAGGAGGATGTTGTAATTCCTGTTCACCAGCGAACTGAAGAACCAAGTAGTGAGGAGGAGGTAGAAATTGTTTTGGAACAACCAACCAAATCTATAGTGCAAGCTAACCCAGTTGTATCAACCAAAAAGGTTGCACCAAGGCATGAATGGACCCAGGCTGACATGGACATGGACCATGCCCTTGAAGATGTTGAAGCCTACAGCTGGTCAACTAGAGGTGCAGCAAAAATGTGGGGTATTCCTACCTCAACATTGTCCAATTGGCTAGGTGGTATGACCACTACAAAAAGGAAAGGCCCCCCAATAGTCCTAACTAAGGAGGAAGAGTCATTGATCATCGAATGGTGCAAGGAGATGGCTGCTATTGGCCAAGGTTTGGAGATCGTCAATATGAAAATGGAAGTGGCCCAAATATGCGAAACAAGGAATAATCCCTTCAAGAATGGGCTTCCTGGCAAGTCATGGTGGATAGGATTCAAAAGAAGGCATCTTGATCTTTGCTTGAGAACAACCCAAGGTCAAGATAGAAACCGTGCTATAAATCTGGGGCAACTGGTTATAAGTGCTTTCTACGACACTTTGGAGAAGGCATATGCAGGAGGGAACTATGGACTGCAAAGGATTTGGAACTATGATAAGACAGGGCTGCAAGCTGGCCGAAACGGTAACATGAAGGTGCTTGCCATAAAAGGTGTGAGAAGTGTTGCTTACATTATCCCAAAGAGCCTGGAGTGGATCACTATTCTAGCATGTGTAAATGCTACAAGTCAAAAACTTCTAGGTTTTTATTGTTCAAGAGAAAAAAAAAATGTGCAAAACTACATAGCCAACTACATGAGCCATGAACATTGATGGCTATTCAACCTCACGCATGGATGATGAAAGAGATTTTTATCACATGGCTCAAGTTCTTACTATGCAAGTACCTAGGGGTTGCTCACCCACCCATAGACACCTCTTGATATTTGATGGGCATGGCAGCCATGTAGCCTTCTCTACCATTACCAAAGCAAGGGAGCTTGGTATTAACTTGCTCACCCTACCCGCCCACACATCACACAAGTTGCAGCCTCTTGATGTGAGTGTTTTCTCGTCTTTCAAGTGTAACTTGAAAAAGGAAAGAACAAATTGGACCATTAGACATCCAAATTTGGAGATAAGAAGGGAAAAATTGGCTACACTTGGCAGCCTAGCTTTTCAAAAGTCATTGAATTTTTCAAACATTACAGCTGGCTTCAAGAGGACAGGTATTTGGCCATTTGATCGAAATGCTTTGGATAATGACATGAGGGTTAGCGAGACATTCCACTTTGCTGCCCTTGAGGAAGCATTAGCTGCTACAAACATTCTAAGCCTTTCCAACAATGGTTTGGTAGTCACTGAGGGTGAGTCTAATGTTGGAACTGTAGAAGTTGGAGATCAACAAAATGGGATGAATGGTTAGTATGTTCTGCATTTTTTGTATGAAGTTATATTTCAGTATGTTGTTACACTATGTACCATTGTTTGATATGTTGCTTATTTTGAATCAACTCAATTAGATGTATGGTTAGTTTGTTCTTCAATTACAATTGATCTTACATGTATGCATCTGTTGTTACACTATGCACCATTTTTAGATATGCATATATATGCAAATCTGCATATGCATATATATGAAAATTTGCATATGCATATTTGCAATATGCATATGCATATATGCAATTTTTGTATGAAATTAAATTTCAGTATGTTGTTTGAGAAATGGTATTAACATAAGTAGGAATCAACATATGGTTAGTATTTTTTGCATTTGTTGTATGATGTCATATTTCAGTATGTTGTTACACTATGTACCATTGTTTGATATGTTGGTCATTTCCAATCACCTCAATTAGATGTATGGTTAGTTTTTTCTTCAATTACAATCGATCTTAGATGTATGCATTTGTTGTTACACTATGTTCTGTATTTGTTGTATGAAGTTATACATGCATATATGCAATATGCATATGCATTGCATATATTCATATGTTGTATGAAGTTAAATTTTAGTATGTTGTTTTGAGAAATGGTATTAACATAAGTAGGAGTCGGCATATGCAATATGCAATATGCATATGCATATATGCATATGTTGTATGAAGATAAAATTCAGTATGTTGTTTGAGAAATGGTATTATCATAAGTAAGAGTCAGCATATGCATATGTTGTATGAAGATAAAATTCAGTATACTGTTTGAGAAATGGGATTATCATAAGTAAGAGTCAGCATATGCATATGGTTGTGGATACTGTCAATGATTTCCTTCTCTATTTGCATTTAAATTACATGGATTGGATTCATTTGTTCTTCAAATACTCTCAAACTTACATGTATGAATTTGTTGTTTCAGATTCCAATGAACCACTTGAAACAACAGTATTGGGAGACCAAAGTACTATTGGAGACATATCTCTTTCCCTGCCAACTCCACCTGAGCAGCCCTCCTGGCTCTTTGATGGTGCTGCCAATCTTGCTATGGATATGCATGTGGATGAAGAATAAATTATTTCAATGCCATCTCCACTGCACTGCATGGGTCCCAATACATTAGTACATTTCTATGCTGATTGTGGAGATGGTGATGGTGAGCAGTTAGGAGATAGAACGAATGCTATAGATAGTGAGATGCTAGAAACAAATAATGCCAATTTGATTGAGCCTTTGGGAGGCCAACAAACCTCACGCATCTCACAATTCTTGAAGCTACCAGTTCATGTGGTGAAAGACAAGTCTAATAAGGTAGCTGACCGTGGGATCAAGTTGCAAAGAGGATCCCAACTCCTAACTGTTGATGAATTCATGGCAATGCTAAGTGAACAAGACAAAAAGAAGAAGGAACTGGAAGAACTGAAATTGAGGAAGAAGCAACAACTTACAGAGTGCAAGATAGAAAGGATTGCAGAATTGGAGGCGAAAAGTATTAAGAGAATTGAAAAGGAAAAGCAACGAGTAGCAATAGAGGTTGAAAATGAGCTACAAAAGAAGGAGAAGGAAAAAAAAGGGAGGACCAATGGAGAGAAAAAGAAGTCGCCAAAAGGGAAAAAGAGTTGGAGAAGGCACAAGTAAATGGTGCAAAGGAGAGGCAACTTAGCAGCCCTCTAAATCCCTTGCCTAACCACCATAGTATCTTCACAAATTTTGTATCTATTCAATGCCCCCAATATTGTCCATCACCTACCCAAGCTACCAGCCAAACATTTCAGAGTTGGAGTCCTTCTCAGTCGCTCTCCTATACACACTCACCTATCCCCACAAGAAGCCAACCATATGAGAGTTGGAGTCCTCGTTTATAGGCCTATCAAACCTGACCCACCCCAAGCGTAATCCAACCAACTCAATCATGGAGTCCTTCTCTGTCATAGGCCACATCCAACTCGCAAGATAGCTTGCCATCAAATTTTAGTTTTCCTACATTTTTCGATTGATTTGAATGTTTGGTTGTTAGTTTTTTGTTGTGAACTTCTTGATGGATTCGAAACGATGTTTGAATTTTTTTTTGTTTTGAATGTTTCTAACTTGAAACATTAGTATGGATACCATAGAGACAACATATTCCATCATGTTACTATCTATCTCTGCAATATGAAACATATGTATCTATTTATCTCTGCGAGAGGAAACTTATGTATCTATCTATAGTAATCTATACATATATGTATCATAATGGTGTATCAATCTGCTATTTTAAGTTAATTTGAAAATTTAGTATGTTTTATCATTCTGTGCAACATACATATGTATGGTAATGTTGTATTCAAATGGTTTGGAAATATTTTGACCATAACAAAGCTTAAAGGGAGAGTGGCCGATGACAACATAAAGGATGGTTATGGAAATTAACAAGGTGTCCACTCATTTAAATGTAAATGGACAAGGCAATTGCTGACAATATGCACATACATATGCATATGCGGACTCCTACTTATGTTAATACCATTTCTCAAACAACATACTGAAATTCATAGTCTAACAACAAATTCATACATGTAAGATTGAGTCTAATTGATGAAAAAACTAACCATTCATCTAATTTAAATGTAAATGGAGAAGGCAATTGCTGGCAGTATGAACATACATATACACATGCACATGCACATGCAAATGTTGACTCCTGCTTATGTTAATACCATTTCTCAAACAACATACTAAAATTTAACTTCATACAACAATTGCATATATGCATATGCATATTGCAAATATGCATATTTGCATATATGCATATGCATATTGCAAATATGCATATTTGCATATATGCAATATGCATATTTGCATATATGCAATATGCATATGCATAGATGCAATATACATATGCATATCTAACTTCGGTACATAGTGTAACAACAAATGCATACATGTAAGATTGATTGTAATTGAAGAACAAACTAACCATGCATCTAATTGAGTTGATTCAAAATGAACAACATATCAAACAATTGTACATAGTGTAACAACAAATGCATACATGTAAGATCAATTGTAATTGAAGAAAAAACTAACCATACATCTAATTGATCTGATTCGAAATAAGCAACATATCAAACAATGGTACATAGTGTAACAACATACTAAGATATAACATCATACAACAAATGAAAAACATACTAACCATATGCTGACTCCTACTTATGTTAATACCATTTCTCAAACAACATACTGAAATTTAACTTCATACAACAATTGCATATATGCATATATGCATAGATGCAATATGCATATGCATATCTAACTTCGGTACATAGTGTAACAACAAATGCATACATGTAAGATAGATTGTAATTGAAGAACAAACTAACCATGCATCTAATTGAGCTGATTCGAAATGAACAACATATCAAACAATTGTACATAAGTGTAACAACAAATTCATACATGTAAGATTGAGTGTAATTGAAGAACAAACTAACCATGCATCTAATTGAGGTGATTGGAAATGACCAACATATCAAACAATGGTACATAGTGTAACAACATACTGAAATATAACATCATACAACAAATGTAGAACATACTAACCATATGCTGACTCCTACTTATGTTAATACCATCTCTCAAACAACATACTGAAATTTAACTTCATACAACAAATGCATGTGCAACATATATAATAATGTTACATAGTGTAACAACATACTGAAATATAACTTCATACAACAAATGTAGAACATACTAACCATATGCTGACTCCTACTTATGTTAACATTGAATGTAATTATTGAAGAACAAACTAACCATGCATGTAGTTGAGTTGATTCAAAATGAACAAAATATCAAACAATTGAACATAGTGTAACAACAAATTCATACATGTAAGATTGAGTGTAATTGATGAAGAAACTAACCATGCATCTAATTGAGTTGATTGGAAATGAACAACATATCAAACAATGGTAGAAAGTGTAACAACAAATGCATACATGTAAGATCGAATGTAATTGAAGAAAAAACTAACCATGCATGTAGTTGAGTTGATTCGAAATGAACAAAATATCAAACAATTGTACATAGTGTAACAACAAATTCATATATGTAAGATTGAGTGTAATTGATGAACAAACTAACCATGCATCTAATTGACCTAATATTAACATAAGTAGGAGTCAACCATCATCACACATAGCTGTAAGGGAGAGGGGCCGATATTTATAGTCACTTTAATTGAAGAACAAACAAAGCATACATATGATCACTTCAATAGACATGTAATTGTAGACCTACAACTTGCATAGTTATAATGGCAGTATTAGAACACTATCATACACTCCATAGTTTCGGGTGGCATGCACCTATGTTTTGGCCAAAGTATGTATGTATGTATGTATGTGTGTACAGTATACACACATACGTGTATGTATGTGTGTACAGTATACACACATACGTGTATGTATGTGTGTACAGTATACACACATACATGTATCTATGTGTGTACAGTATGTATACACATGCATGTGTGTATATACTTATACACACATACATGTATGCATGCGTGTATATACTTATACACACATACATGTATGCATGTGTGTATATACTTATACACACATACATGTATGCATGTGTGTATAGATACTATACACACATGCATACATTTATGTGTGTATAGTATGTATACACACATGCATACATGTATGTGTGTATAGTAAATATACACACATCCATACATGTATGTGTGTATACACACATCCATACATGTATGTGTGTATAGTAAGTATACACACATCCATACATGTATGTGTGTATACATACTATATACACACATCCATACATGTATGTGTGTATACATACTATACACACATACATCTAGGTATGTGTGTATAAGTATGTATGTCTATGTCTCAAATAGAAACATACATACATACATAAATAATTATGTAGTATGTATGTATGTATGTGTGCATACATGCATACATAATATTTTATTGTTTAGTCTAATATTATAAAGATGTTGAATATTATATCAATTTAAAAAGAAATGTTTAGTCAATTAAATATTAAAATGATTACTAAATTGACTAGGAAAATCGTATAAATGATTAGTCAATTAAAAAAATAAAATGATTACAAAATTGACTAGGAAAATTCTATAAATGGATATGACTATTCTCTAAATCAGTCATATTTGAAGCAGAGACGAAGGACAGGGAAGAGTGGACGATGGGGGTTTAGAATTTTTGAGCGAGGGGTTCACGGCAATGGTCGAAAGAGCCGGCTAAAACATAGGTGCATAAAACCCTTCAGAGTCAAGCTGCAGAAACACACGAATGGTATGTATATGTATACACACAGTCAACAAAAAATATACACATACTGCCACTATACATCTGCAAATTACAGAGGTACAAAACACAAACTAAGCTCTATTTGAATGGCAGATTGTGTATATGTGTGTATACACACACATATATGCATATATTCCAATTACATAGGTATAAAACCAAAAAAAACACATATATTATGGGGGTCTGTGTGTATATGTGTGTGTAGACATATAAATATGGATATATATAGACATATACACATAGTCGACCGTATATACACATAAATGTAACTATATACATGCATATACACACATTGGGCCATTTATATGCATATATATAACTGTATTCTCACATATAGACATAGTCTGCCATTATATAGTTCTATTATTGCTGGAAAATTACATTTGTGGGTTGTTGCTATGTGTATATGTGTGTATACACACATATATATGCATATATATACATTTATATGCATATATATATCTGTGTATACACACATTTACAAACAATCTGCCATATATATGCATATACATATCTCAATAGTCACATATACACATAGTCGGCCATAAAATACATAGTAGCGGCCATGAATAAGCTGTAACAAAGCTTCATTACATGATGAAAGCATTACAACTTTTTCTTGCACATTTAACAAAAGAAAATCACAAGAAAAACCTAGAAAAATATTGCAATGCATAGTTACTTCGTGAGTGAGGTTGGAAGACAACCTCACTTGCGTAGCAAGAAGTTATATAGTTTCATTTTACTAAATATGGTGTTGATAAACATAGAAAGCATGAAAATTGTATCACCACCACTTGACCATGGCCTCACCACTGTCGGCGTTTGTCCTAACCAGAGCTGGTTCTGAATGGAACTACTGAAAATGAATGATGTCTCATGAATGGGTGTTTCATGAACAAAATGCAAGACCAAGCGAATGGTGTGCATGTCGAGGTGGTTGGCGTTAAGACCGACAACAGGGAATGTGTAGTAGTTAATGTGCATTAACTAGGATATACATATGCAAGTACTGGTGTGGTGCCAAACAACCATTGGTCATATAGATATCCATGATAGGTATACGCCTAATTTTTACTCTTTTTTGGGAATTTTTGGAAATTTCCCCCAAAACCTTGGAAAGCGTGCTCGAAGTCTTTCCAAATTTTTATTTCAAACTAACAGCTCAATAGTGAAGGCACGTGGCAAAAAAAATTTAGTTGACTTAGATGCTGATGCTGTGGACCCCTCGCTCAAGGTTACCCTACCCACCATCTAACCCTCTCCCTTATTATTGAGTAGCATAATAGTACTTCACATATCTCATTCATAATCACATGAATGAGACCTTTTGCTAATTTTTCATAATTAGACGTTTCTTACATGAGATTGATCAAACTTATTTTTCCCATCAACATTGTACACTAAAATCCAAGCCATGCAAGATGATTGAGATGATCCTGACCATTCCTCATGGCCAATTTACTTCCCACTTTGCATCTGTCATCAACAAAATTGATTGCATCACTGCTAGGCTTTTCATTGACTGTGATAGCTCCATAAGAGAGAAGATGTGACGATTATCAAATTAGAAAGAAATCATATTCATTATTTGGAGGAGATATTTAGTCATCATCATCAATATCTTCTCTTTTAGCGACGCCTTGTTTGATGATCTTCCAATCTATTTACGTTGAACTTGAATCATAATAACTACTCCTTACCCACAAACGTTGAATCATAGTTGCTTCTTGCAACCAAATTTCTTTGTTAAAGTCTCACCCACCTGCAGGTATCTGTATATATTTATATCATGTCATATGGGATATTATTTGTAATACTTATCGACATTGAAATCACAAAGATCAACAAATTACTACTTCACACATTGGAGGCGCTACTGCACTTTGTTGTCACCTAGGTGTGTTTGTAGCTCCTCCTTTGATTATTATGTATCCACTCCTAAAGAAGTTTTATGCTTCCTAGCACAAACTTTTCCATCTTAATATTGTTGCTTAATGTTTATCCACCATAAAAAAAACCACCTTTCAAATATTGTTCTTTCTTTATGTTTATCTCACATGATATAACCATTGTTGTATTGGATAGTATATGGATCGATCAACTTTGATTTAATTGGTGTTCTTAATAGCTATGTTGGTAGACAAGTGAGTGGTGGAAAATCATATATCCCTATTCGATATGGGATGCTTGGGAACACTACCAATATTTGTAGTAAAGCTCATATCAACCATTCTGAACCTGTCTTTGTGTATCGAGTGCTGAAGGCTATAGCTTAGCCCAATTCAATTACTAGTCGTAGGGGTAGGGATTATGAAAACTATGGAATAGGGCCCCCTACTACATAACTATTAGCTGTAGGGATGGAGAAGCAGTAACTAGAGGCCCGATATTCTTATCTCTTGATGGTTGAGAGAAGAATGTCATTGCATGATAATTTTATGAAAAATAAATTCATGTGGAGAGTTAATAAATTCATGTGGAGAGTTATCTGCAATTAAGACCATTGAATAAAAGAGATAAATCAAACCTCAATTTAGAAGAAACAAAAAAATATTTAGAATTTTTTTTGCTATGCTAACTCTTTAGAATACCGCATGTTGGCTAACTACTACATAGGGAGGGGGTTTAAGACAATTTTTGAGTAAATTGTCTTAACTTGAGATAAAAAAATTTTGTGTATTGTCTTAAATATTGTCTTTAAGCGAGTGTCTCAAATTATTGTCTTAAAAATTGTCTTTGTAAAGACAATGTAAAACAAAAGTATTTTTGTCTCTTTAGAGATAATTTTACTTTTATCTTTTTAGAGACAATTTCACTTTTGTCTCTTTAGAGACAATAGTTGGGATTAAAGACATATTATCTCTCTAGAGACAATATGGAGACAATATGTCTCAAATCTCAACTATTGTCTATAGACAATATGCCTTTAATCCCGACTCTAGAGATAATATGAAAAATGTATGGAAAAAATAAAAAAAATATTTTAAATATTTTTTAGTGTTTCTAGATTCTCGTTTTCCATAGAAAAGAGAATTCAACATTATTTTCATCACCTAAGTATGCACCCTTGCTAAGTTGCATGATCCATGTATATATTTGTGCCTAAGAGTGTTGGAAATGAGACAATGTATTTGAGGTTTTAGCATAAAACATAGAAAAACATATCAATCATCCATTTGTACATAATGAAATAGTTTCTAAGAAGGAAAAAATATTGAATTTTATTGAGAAAATATATTCTTATAGTAGATACAAGTCTAAAAATGACTGATTTTCCTTCAAAATCTGAAAAATTACATCTATTTCTTTAGTCTCAAAGACTGATTTTTGAGTTACAGTACAATATTTTGCTAAGAAGAACTTAAAAGGTTACAAAATATAGTAGAAAAAGTAATAACTAACTAACAAAGTGAGCCAAGCTTCCCTTTTGGCTATCCTACATTGGAGAGAATGTAGAACATCATCTAATGACCATTAAATGACTCTTTAAAAATTGTTGCTGACTGTTTCCTTTCATTTGGGTGCTTGAAACTACCTTGAAACTGCCTTCATCATGCTTTTGACAACTGAAAACTCCTTGGTGGCATTGGAGAAGGGAAATGCTAACTTTTTCAATCTTCATTAGTAGCTTAAAAGACTCCAAAAGTTTCCTTCCACACCTAAATATTTGCAACTGTTGTCTCTCATCTACTAGATAGGTGGGTAGTTGGTCAAACTTCCTTCCAGATATTTAAAACATCTTTCAAAAGATGCTTGAAAAGTGTCATCAACTACCCCAACAATAGCACTTAACTATTCAACAACTTATTTACATAAGGAATGAAGTCTCTCCAATTGATTTCTAAAGCAACAATTCTAGGTTCCCCAACTATAATATTATACATGTCTTGCACCAATACAATTTCACTACCCAACTCTTCAATGTATAAGGGTTCCATAGTTTTACCTATCACCTGCAATCCAATCCAAATTAATTCAATATTTGTAATGTAAATAAACAAATAACTGGTGGCAACCCAGTCATCTACTAATAGTTTACCAGTTAAACTAACAATCTTTCTGCCATTGAACTACTAAGTTTTTGTGGTATCAAAAAAGTAACCAGTTGACCTAACAAGCATTCTGCCACTTTTTTTTTAATTATCAAATTGCAAGTATGGTGGTTTCATATAATAGATTATTGTGTTATGGGAAATTACTTGATTTAGAGAAAAAATAAATAAGTGATCAAGAATGATCTTTCTCATATACACTGTATCATTGGCAACCTCCTTCAACCCAAGATACATGGAAACTATTAACTTCTGCACCATTTCCTCTCACATGAATGCATTATTTCTTTGCTTACACAAGCAGATGTAACATATATTATGAGTATAACAGAGAAAAATAATATCAAAATAGAGGGGGAGATAAGGAACTTGATAAGTAGATAGGTATAAAAATCATGTGGCTAAGTAAAAAGTTGATGAAATTAAAAGTAAAGAGTATTATTTTTAATAAATATGATAGCATATATTATGAAAACAAATAAAAACCAAAATGCAGTGTCATCGTTAAGATGACATTCAAGCATATTGAAAACATTGAGAACAAGAGATAGTACTGAAAATATTACTTGAGGAGTAGTTCCAAGGAGGTGTGAGACCATTAGCTTCTTCATTAAATGATGATCTCTTCCATAGTTAGACAAGGCCACCATTGAATTATCCAACAACAACACTTGCAAGGTTGTATGGAGTTTTTTCGCTGTAATAGATGAATGATGGTCTATCATGGCTTGCAACCCACATTTACAGTTGAGATTTTCAAGGGCTTTGATTTATAATGGATTTAAAAAAAACTTGAAAAAGTCTTCTTAGATAAACCTTTGTGATTTTAAAAAAAGTATTAAAAAAATTTGGTCAATGAGTAACACCACAGAGCTCCATATAAGTATGTATGTTGCTACGCTTATCTATTGATATGAAATCAACCCACTTGTTGAATGTAATGGGGTACGATATTTAGTCTATGTGGGTTTATAAAGAAACTTACTTGTTTGGTGGCTTTGGTTGAGTTCAATACAACAACATCAAATGCAAGGCCTGTACAGACTGAATAGACTAGACCATAATGCTTAGCCCACTAGTAGAACGTTCGATGAGGCACCTTATCCTTGCAAAGAATAAGGTCCCTCACCACCATCCATGCACCCACACCTACATTTGAAGTTCATTCACTTATTAGTCATTTTCCATATTAAGCAATAAAGAACACAAGATAAGAATCATGAAGCTAACCTGGTGGATATTTATTTTTCTTTGATGATCTAGATTTGATGGCGATGATTACTAAACCCACCACCATTACAACCTGAATGGAAGTCCATGCTACATATAGATATTGGAACACATTTCTAGAATTTAACTGCGAAAAAAGAAAACATCTACCTCCATTCACATATCAACCAAAATATTGTTACAGACTTGAAAATTGGTACTATAGTTGGGCTATCAAGAGTTTATTTCTTCAAACCAAATTTATTGGCCATTTGTGTTAATATGAATGAACATTTGAAAACAAAAATGCACATGTAGAGAATTCAAATATGTATAACAATAGAGAATATGACACTTTAAAGAATTAGCAAGCACTTAAATTTGAAACAAGTGATTGTAAAGTTTGTAGAGATTTAGTAATTGTGAAACTCAAGGCTTTGATTCCCTAAATACCAACAATCAGTAAGAAAATAGTTTGAATGGTATGGAAATGGAATCCAAGGGAGTTATATAATAATGGTAAAATATGTGTAAGTAATAAAAGAGTGATTATGTTTAAATTCTCACATTTAATTAAAATTGCTTACTAAC
The DNA here is from genome assembly GCA_007258455.2 of Sequoia sempervirens. Lineage (NCBI taxonomy): Eukaryota > Viridiplantae > Streptophyta > Pinopsida > Cupressales > Cupressaceae > Sequoia > Sequoia sempervirens. The sequence goes on along the minus strand of VDFB02000893.1, from coordinate 448 downwards.
ACAATGTTGAGACCAAGAATTATTCATCATTATAACCCTTCTAGAAAATTTTAATAATTATATATGAGAGTAAAAACCTAATATATTTAAAGTTCCAAACTATCCTTGAAGATATATTAAATTTTGTATGCAATTGAAAGTTGAACAAACCTTCCCACAGTATGAGTCAAAAATTGAGTTTTTGTAGCATAACGATCATGTTCTGTGCATGGCATCTCCACCATTGTACACCCCTTCTAACAAGTAGATTTCAAGACTTCCAACTTCAACAATGGATAAGATTAAGAATTCAACTTCCAAGAAAAATTATGTCCACAATATTCAAAGAAACACATATTGTAATTTTCATCATTTTGAGTAGTTTTCTTCAAAATATTTCAATTTCAAAGCTTGCCATGTTCTCTGACAAGTACAAAAACTAAATGATTGATTGCCCTTACCTCAAATT
>VDFB02000892.1:44829-94588 GCA_007258455.2 Sequoia sempervirens | reverse complement strand
CTCGTTATTGTGGATTATTAATTGGATGGTGTCTTGTATTACTTCTAGGCTCATTCAAGTTTAGGGTTTATTATCACACTTAATCCATCGTTCTTATCTGTTTAGCTGTCTGGTGCAATCCACAGTGTGTAGATGTTACTATGTACACATTGTGCTAGTATTTTGCAGAGCCTGCGAAGTGACTGATTAGTGCGAGGGCTGACCAATGATTAGATGAACAAGGGTTGTGCCAAGGTGGGAAGAGCTAGCTCGACCATGTATTCACTTCTCCATTCACTTTACTTCATGATAGAGAGAAAGACCATTGTGACATAATAATGGCCATGAGGATTCTCTGTAATCCATCAGTTAATTCAACACAGAGCTCCCTTATTCGATGCAAGGCCTCTATTGCGGCATTACTTGCATGCAAATGATGAATACTTTTATTTGTAAACTACCTTCTATAATCACTATGCAGGAATTCTAAACAGTTAACTAAAACTCTTAGATATTCAAGCGACCTAGCACTTTGTTGTAAGTTTTCTTGTTCAATTGAGTTAACTGTTTAGCACTATTTATTTTTTTATTGCTTTACAAGGAAAATACAAATGAATATACACTACCACTACTTCAAAATAATACATAAGAATACTTCTTTATTCTAGACACTTTCATTACGAATTTGAGAGTCTCTCTTCTTCATTTCAGCAAGATATTTATCCCTGAGCCAAACATTCCATAATACAAAGGATGCATATATATACATTGAATGTCCTAAATAACGTGATAATGCATTTGACCAGCTCTATTTCATTTCTTCATTTAAGCAAAATAGAAAAACTTAGATTTCAGCCTGCATTGTTATAAATAACGTTGAGAATGATTGAATTTTTTTTTTTTTTTTATTTTATATATATTTTTTTTCATGTTACATCAAGACACCACATTTGCATATTACAACAGATTTAAGGGAATATAAGGAAGGACACCCAGCTGATTAAGGCTTGCTCTCCACCCTACCATAATGGCGTCATGGAGCCTCATGGGCTCTAGCCATATGCCAGAGCAAAGAAGTTACTTAGCTCCAAGATGATACATGGAGACTTTTCCCACCAAATTCATGGGTCTAGGTTCTCTAATCTCTATTTTCAACTATAATCCATATGCTATGTCATCTTCTTACAACTAATAACAAGGGTAAATAAAAAGAAGAAGTAAACTTAGCTCTTTTCTCTTAGATGAAAGGATTGAACTCATGTATCCATCTTTCCTCTCCTATCCAAGCCATTTTGAACAATATCTTCCCAAAGAGGTGGAATCCTCTCCCCTTCTCATTCTTTCTATCATCTCCACTCAAGTTCTCCAAGAGGAGAAGTGGGCAATGCCCCAAATCTTTCATCTTCTTGAGGTATATAGGAATCCTCCAAACCTACACTCCTTCCCACAAGTGCTCACACATGTGTGAGTCTTGTGCCAATTCCAAGAACTTTTGGGGAGTGGGAAGTTGAGAGTGACAAGTCACTCTTCCCAAGCCCCAACACTTTTTGAATTCGTCACATTCATGAATGTGGACTTTTGAGGGGTCTTTTCACACTCCAAGGACAAGTTCACATGTCAAAAAGGTTCCAAACCCATAGGTATAGGTCCTAGGGGTCTATTCTTGTTCAAAAACCAAGGAAATTGACTCAATAATCCCTTTTTAAAACCCACAAAAGAATCCATACGAATTTTTATCCTAACCAAGGGTTCCAACCCCAACCAAACTCACATCACATGACCTACAGTTGGATTCTACTCAAACATGATCACCCAATCAATAATCAAACCTCAAACCCTTCCAAGTCAAATAGGGCTACACTTAGAACTTCCCAAGATGTATCTGATACGATTTTGATATTTATCCAACCTCCTATTTGCATATTTGATTCCTTTAACGTTAATCCCACATTGACTCGCTTAATTTTCTGCACAATATAATTAAGCACAGTTAGATATAATAATAACCACATTAATTGCAAACCAAATCTTTGTAACTTTATTCACGAACCATTTACATAGCTAATTACTCTTTCAATGCAATACGACACAACAATTATCTTATTTCAAATTCATCTTATAAGTTTGAATCTCATACCAAAATTCGCATGCTCATACATCTTCATTAAGTAAAATAACAATGATATAACATCAAGTAAAAATAAACTATAAGGTCATTGTTAGACAGTCACCTTCATATAATTCGTAATATATCTAACCATCTATGCAGGAGAAATATATAACAATTTAAGGTTGTATTAGTCACTTGCAATGAGAGGCCTTACAAGAGCATTTCATATGCACAAACAAGGTGGACCAACATCACAGCCCAACACCCTTTGAGTTTAGCGACCTCCCATATCCACTCTCTCCCAAACAACAACTCGCTTTGACACTTGTTTTGGACCACTACAGTTCTTGTGAAATAGAAAAACCATTGTACATGATCATACAAGGCATGACAGGAACAGGGAAATCCTATCTTATTCACTGCATTAAACACTCCCTTTCCAATTTGGTACCACAAGAACATAGCCCGATCCTTGTTGTTGCTCCTACAAGAATCACAACATTCAACATACATGCCTCAACTATACATTCAGCCTTGAAGATTCCAATCAAAGAAATGCAACCATTGAAGGGTCAGTCACTTGCAATGTTCCAACATAGCATGAGACACATAAAATACCTCCTAGTTGATGAGCTAACCTTTGTAGGCCCAAAATTACTCTTGAAAATTGATACTAGACTATGTGAGGCTTTCCCCCAACAACAACACTTGTGCTTTAGTGGAAGATCTATCATTCTTGTAGGTGACTTTGCACAGCTACCCCCTATTATGGAAAAACCTATATATGCCTCCCACACAGATGCGAAAGCCCTTTGGGAACAATTCACTCTTGTTGTCACACTAGAAAAAATATTTCGACAACATGGGGACACACAAGCTCAAATTGACTTTCGAATCTAACTCTACAAAACATTCGTAATGCAGAACCGAGTGAACAAGATTGGGAGCTACTAATGCATCGCACAAACAAAGAGCTATCACACAAAGAAAACACATCTTTTGACCTAGCAATGCACCTATTCCTGACCAATGACTTAGTTGGAAAACACAACAAAAAAAATGATATAGCTGTTAAATCTTCCTATTGCGCTTAGTATTGCAAAATAAACAACCCTACCATCAAAGATCGACAATGATGCATCCATCGTTGGAAGCTGACTGACTCAACATCCAGTTGGTAATCCACATGCCAATGCATCATGCTAGCTACAAACCTATGGACTCAAGCAGGCCTTGTAAATGGTTCTCTTGGAGAGGTTGTAGATATTGTATACACAAAAAGCTCCAAACCGCCAGATTTACCATTATATGTGGTAGTAAAATTTGATACGTACAATGGCCCACCTTGGAGCATCCATGCTCCAAAGACTATTCCTATATCACCCATATCACTAGGTGCTCAGAGGCAGTTACCACTTTGTAGTGCATGGGCGATTACAATACATAAATCCCAAGGAATGACGATCAAAAGAGCAACAATCGATATAGGCAGAAAATAAAGACAAGGATTAACTTTTACAGCTATATCTAGAGTTAAATCAATACACAGACTTAGGATCGACCCACCATTTACCTTTGATCGATACTCAAGAATGAAGAATAATCCATTCATAATTATCAGGGAAAAAGAAGAGCTTTGACTACGTCTTCATTCTTTATGATGAGTACAGGTACACATACATTAACGCACTACTCTCTCAAGAAAGCTATATTTGTTTTTTATCTTCAAGCTACAATATTGATATACATAGAACTTACACCGCATTTGCAATCACATGCAGGTGGATGTTCCAGCTTTGTATACTCCTACAAATGGTTGCTCCAAGCTGGTGAATCCTCCCAAAGTATTGGTCATTTTTAGGACATACAGAGACACTATCACATTCAATAGAATATTGAGCCACTTCCCATACCTCCATGAAAATACAACAAACCCCTTTGCATACAATCCATCCTACCAAATTGATCCATGTCAAGAACATAAACCAAAGAAAATTTAAGGCAACACCACGTGAAATCAAGATCAAGAATTTGAACGTCCAATAAACCATATCCATATACCACCTGCTCTTCCATTCACCCATGAGATGCTCACTCCTAAATGTACATGTAGTTGTTCTACAAAAAACAAAGTCAACATTTGGGAGACTATAGAGTCCTTATGATAAAATTGCTATCGATGCTACCACACTTCATATCTTCAACCATGATTCACACGTCATCCCATCCACCAAAATAAAGAAAGGGGAAAATAAAGAAAAAATTGGACAAATAATATGCAAATGGATACCATAAAATACAACACAAAAACATCCCTACCAACCTCCATCAGTCAAAGAAACTATGGGGAAAAACTCAAGAAGGGAAGAACTTCCATCAAAAAAAAGTCTGACAGTGCACAGGAAAGCTTCAATAGTGACCAAAAAGACATGCACACAGTTTGGCCCAAACAAATCTCCACATCCACCTACCATTGCTCGCCTCCCAAGTTTGGAAAAAAAAATCCAAACCGTCAACCATTTATGTACACCACCATAAGTTGGGACATCCACAATATCCAAATCTCAGAATAACTGTGTTGACAACAACACTTTATCATAAGAACTCTTATGGCTCCCTAATCAAGATGTTTGCATCTCAATGAGATTACAATAAAAAAAACACCTACATGCAGCAAAAGAGGTACACACATCTTACCTCATCCACAATAGATCCAACACTCCATCCACCTTATCCACACTAAATCAGTTCATCCATGTACCATCTACCAAATCCATGTTTAGTCATTGCCACCCACATTCCTAATCCTCCTGATCTTGATCAACATTCAATGTACACCTTACACCTGCTTATGGTAAATTTCTTGATATGGATCGTTATCATTCACTGCACCACCATTATACAAGTATTCTCCAAATACCCATATGTACTCCAAATAACACTCCCTACCATCCTTTGCATACCTTGCATATCCATTGACCAATTCGTGTATTCCATGCATCCACCCACTACATTCTATGTACACTCCTACAACAAACATGATGAAATATATCCATCTATTCCAAAAAAAAATGTAATGATTCGTGTTCTCAATATATTACTGAGATTCAAACATTGTATAATCACATTGTATATTTACCTACTACTATCTTCTAATGTGTATCATTGTTTCTTTTGCTAATGATGTCCATACAAGTACTTATTTGCATTTCACTCCCCTTCTTACTTCTCTATATTTCTCTATCGACGTAACCCTTGCACCCCCTCCGGTGCAAGTGCTAGTAAATAAACAATATCATTTTTAAAATGACCTTACTACATAAATATATAAAAAAAAAACCAAATTTCCCCCTAATTCACCTTCCACACCTCTTCAGCGTACCCATTGCACACCAATTGCATAATTCACCTTCCACACCTCTTCGGCGTACCCATTGCACACCAAGGTGCAATTGCTAGTTTATTACTTTCAAAACATGATTAACTATAGTCTTGTCTACCCTCCCATAGCTATTGAACACATTCGTGAAAAGAAATAGGGCAAACATCATTTACCATGACATGTATACAGAAAAAAGGAAAAGCATTGAATGCAAAATAAGATTGATAAGAAAAGAATAAGTGCTGAAGACAATTTAATCACTACGATCTTGCCGGTATTGAGGATGCAATAGAAGTAGATGGAGATGATACGATCTATTGAAAATCATTTGTAAATGACGATGAAGCATTTTCTTGAGATACATTTGTGCACTCATCTGGTTGACACCCAGATATAGAAGTAGATTCCATGGAATGGTCTTGAGCTTTAACAGGAGGACACAATAAAAGGATAAAATGAATAGAAAGAAAGCTCGGTGGTGAGCAGGTGAAGGAATTATTTGAATGGAGGAACTATTGATGGCACACACTCCAATCCGAGGTATTTAAAAGATAGTTCACCCTATCTCACCCTTTCCTATGTCGCAACACACTCCAGGATAAGGCAGCGTACACGAGTTTAGCAGAGACATAACCATATTGCTTAGCACTCAATGAACAAGGATATGCATAGAAAATATAAATTCAATCAATAATTTGTTTCAAGGTTCCATGGATTCTCCTCTCAAACGCTAGAAGCATATAAAAATCATTCATAATCAAATCACAAGAAAATCATAACCTTCAAATCCTTTATTGTTTCTAGTGTCAAATTTTTGAATGCACATAAATCACAACACAGAGCTGCTGCTCTGTTTCCCCAAAACAATAGGGGAATACAAATGCGGAATAACCAAATAATAAGAGATAAATCTGGGTATGCAGTATTTTCCTTTTGTATTAACTAAGTTGGAAATGGAAATACATTAAAGACTGGACATAAACTACATAAAACAAACTCTAAGCTACAAACTACAATTTGCTGGGAGCTTCATTAGTTGCTCAACCAAAACAGACAACTTCAGGAGCTGCTAGGAGCTCACTAGTAGGAGCTACACAAATCTCTTTAGGAGCAATCATTGCTCACATACAAAACACACAGTTGCTGCTGTTCAGGAGCTTCTGGGAGCTCACATAGAAAACATTCCTCTGTTCATAGACTGCTGTTGCACAGAGAACTTCTTCCAATTGACAAAATAATCTGCCTTCAATTCTCTTTGTCTTCAACATTCCCTCACAAATTTGAAATTACCTATTAGTATTAATTTGGAATTCAAAAATTCCTACCACATTAACTTCAGAGGCTATTAGGAGCTACAGGGATGAAGATCCCAAAAATTGCCGTTGAAATTGGGGGCTCCTGAAGGGTAGGTGAAACAGGGGGCCGATGTGAGAGAGCAGAAGGCTCAAGAACAATAAATTTTCCAACATCTAGATTAAAGTTATCTTACCTAACATCTGTGCAGGATCTGGAAAGAAGCTAAAACCCCATGCTAGATTATTTTCAAATAGAAATGTCTTGTTCAAATAAGTAAAGAAGGAACTAGATTTATTACCTATATTTTTCCTCTCTGAGATGTAGTCTTTCTCTCGCTGTTATGAATCCCCTCTACATTTTCAGGTACCTCCTTTTGCACGATGGGCATCTTGCCACCCGTATCTCCACTTTTCATCTAGAGATAATCCTTTCATGAGTTTACTTAGGTCGAAGGGAGGGGTGATGTTGTTTCAACTAACATGCCCCCCTTAATCTTCCCTTTCGTTGTTATTACCACCACCATGAGCACTCTCCCCACTATATGCATGTTGTGCATGCACTCCATCTCTGCATATCTCTTCCACTATGTGTCTTCTCCCATCATGAATTAATGCCCCATCACTCTTTTGTAGGGTAATAGTTCTCATAAAAGATCTTCAACTTCATTTTCATTAAGGAAAAGATTTCAAATATTAATTGTAAATCGAATTTCATATACATATTATTTTATTTATTTTCTTTCTTTTTAATAAAAAATATTCTTATATCACTATCTAATAACAAATTAAATAGGTTCCTTTGAGTTTTAGTTTACAACTTAACTATATTTAATAATAATATTGCCGTATATAATTCAAAATATTTTTAATTGTCAAATATTTATTTAATAATAATGTATCTCTTATATTATTATGCTCACACACATATGTATAATAATAAATTTTACAATTTATTTACCTTTTCCAACATTTAATATCTAAGAGGATTTTTTTTTCTAATGTTTGAGATTTCTCGATTTAGTATTTAAATCAAGTAGGGAGATAAAATGTGACATCCATCCCCCTTGGGAAGAGACATCATGTTGATGCTTGTTCAATTTTATCATTATTCCCAAAACAAGATCTTCAAGACTCATACCAAACATGGTTTGTATAGCCAGATGTATTTTCAATTTCCTTTTGCAAATACTCAAGATAAGGAAAGAATGCTCATTTGACAAAATATTTATGCATCAATTTCTAAGTGAATGTGTGTATTCCATTACTACCGTTCAATTTTACAAGGCTAGGTTACCTCTGTCCAACAATGTCCTCTCCCTCGTGATGGTGATGATCTTTCTGTGGCACTCATGGAAATAACATTGTACTTTAGTCCATGTTAGTATCCATGATCAAAATCAAATTCAGGAATTCTTCTAAATGTTTTTTCTCATCCAGTTATAACTTAATCATCTCAATGTTAGACAATAGAAATCGTTTTACACATTTTCGTAACTTCAAAATCGTGTTCATGCACATGCATACACGTGCTTACCACATGCCCTTGTTGTTCATTAAGTTGACCAAGTTGCTTGCGATCTTCAATGTTCTCATCTTTCCTTATACACACTTGTGCTATTTATAGCTTATTCAAATATTAATACCTCATAGAAAAATCAATATTGTAAGGAAAAGGCTACAACTCCAAAATATGAATAACATTAAACTAGATCAAAGCTTGATCATATATAAGTAGAAATATATATAATATTCGTTCACATACCTCCTCACACAAGCGATACTCATGTGTGTTTATAGATCCTCTACACACATTCTCAAGTTATCAAAAAATACATTGTCCTTATAAAATTTTATGCTCATATAGGGACTCACTTGCAATCCATGAATGCCATTGTACATGAGTCAAAGGTGAGCAATAATCAATCCAGTAGAGAAAATCACAAGGTGAGAAATAATTGTATTCATGCTACATCTTTGCATGTGCAGGTGTATAATCTAAATATTAACATGTTTACAAAAGCACAACACTTATACCAATGATAGTGCATGATAGGATCAATAATCAAGTAATGGTATGTAATACATAATCTGTGAAGTCTCTGACTACCATCAATCCACACATGGCTAGTCAAAAGACGAAAAACATGATTGGGTGCTTTTCCACCCAATCATGGGGGTTATACTTCCACGAAGTTCTTCCTACTCGAAGATCTACCGAACCTACATGAAATACTTAGCTACCTCAAAATATTTTGGGGTAGGAGAGAATTTGGTGCGTGCCTATAACATCTACATGCTTACATATATATAACATAGAAATGTCTATTTACAGGATGTGGCAGAGAATTATATTTAATAAATTTTTCTAAGCTAATCATCTTTTTCAATGATCTGAGCTTTGGTCAAAGAACTTGAAAATAAATTGGGAAGATCCTGAAAAGAGGATCACCCTTCTCTATTGTTCAACATTCGACACCTGTCCTGGAAAGTAATTCCACAATTGCTCATATTCAATCATGTCAACATATACACTCTTAAAGAAGACAATCTTTTCCTTAATTTAGCATGTCCTTGCATGAATTGAAAGAATACTTTAATATCAATCACATAGAGCAATTTAATTCTTCTTATGGTTGTTCTAACATTGCATATCAAAGAATTCATCATACATAGAAACATACATTCCCCTCATCACAAGTTGTAAGACAAAATTCAATCATGATCTACTGATTAAAGATCATTACATTCTTCACAATTTACTCCCTCAAATGTTCTATAATTGGTGAACTTGATAGGTTACAACACTTAACATGATATAGGACCAAAAATGTCAAACATTTGGAATAGTCACTAGGATATTTGAAAATAAAACTCAAAGAGAGAAGAATCATCAAATTCAACACTAACTCAAAAAATGTCGACAATTCTAACAATAAATCATGTACGACCAAGGGTCGCGAAATCGATCATCAAAAGAGTTGGTGACTAATTCAATCATTAGAAAAACCAAAATACAAATGTTGGTCCTTATAACACAAGAAATATTTTCATCAATGAATCAAAATAAATCATCAATTCAGGACACTTCACATAACTAAGTGACCACACTAGTCACACAGAGGGAGTAAATGGCTACACAACACCTTTCATCCAAGGTGTGTTAGAGAACATACCCAATCACATTGACAAATTAAATAATTTCTAGTTGCACATTCGTGCAATAATTCGGATATCAATGCATGTTTCCATGCATTTTCTATACTCAAATATTTTTGTTTTGATGCATTGCAAGAAGACATATGAAAGAGGTATTCTCACATTATATGTGAGAGTTAGATTCAGTCAATTCATTTATTCACTTGAAATCTCAAACACTTATTGCATATGATCACTTTGATTACACATGTTCAAAAGATAGGCGATGCAATGGTGCTAATATTTCCAAACAAGAAAACATTATGTTATGCAAGAAATGAAATTTCATTCAATCATGCAAGAACTACCCACTTAAGGGTCTACACAATCTACATTAGAAGGTTACACATGAGGTAAGATCCTTTCTACCACACAATATCTCATTAAGAAAGATATCGGCTAACCAACTATGGCCACATATGCAAAATAAAATAAATATACTAGACCCATATAACTTCCTCAAGATGCTACAAGCTGTTAACCGCATAGGTCTTTACACCTTTATTATGGATAATGCATTCTAGGGACATAAGTCTTCATTCCCAATGATCTACTAGGTCAACTTCTCACATGTTTAATACTTTATTTCACACATGCAATAATGCATTCTTACAAGAGCAAGGTACCATGCACTTCAAGCAAGTACAACAATAATAATATTATAATCATCTCATGCACACGAGTCCTTTAAAATGATTTACTATCATCATGCAACACATAGCTCTTGACATCTAGTTTTCCTTCAATAAATTATCATGCACACATGCAAAAGTTTGGTTGGCTCTTAGAGTTCTAATGCATATTTAGCATGACATGCACAAACTCTTTTAACTAATTCTTTTCTTTTCATGTGTTTGATAACCTTATGATTCCTACATGCATTCATTTCCTTCTTATGATATAATGCATACATATGCTCATTTATAAAATAGATGAGTTTAAAAAGGAACTATGCAAATTTTCAATGTAAAGTTTTCCTTTCATGCTATAATTCTACTTAAACGTAGTCTTGAAGATCAAACTCTTGGCTTTAATTTTCTCTAGTTTCAACATATAATTTGCACGTAGTTCTTAATATGCCTTCTAGTTAAAAGGAAATATCACAATGCGATAATCTATTTATATTTCTTATGATGTGTTCAAATATTGTATTAAGAAACATCTTAGAAAGATTTTATGTAATAATGCAAGGGACATTCCACCTTCTTTCTTCTTAATGTACATCCCTATCTCATAATGTAAATTACTCCTTATATTCATAAATCCCATAAAATTCTAAGAAGGTAGGATTTTTATTCATAATACCTCCCCTTACAGGGTCTTTCATTAGCACTGAGATAATATAGTTAGTGGGTCCTGGCATCCAAAAAGGACCAAAACTCACAACTTTAACATAACTTATCTAGAGAACTTATCAGATATGAGACAAAAACCACCAAACAAACATGTAAAGGAATAAAGACAAAGCATCAAACATGCAGTTCCAACGTACAGATAAGGTATGCAATTATTTATCATAATTGCTCAAGCGATGCCTTCTAAGATACACAAGGACTTAGGTCATGCAGATGAAAATTTTAGGATGTTTCCAACTTAGAAATTGATCAAGATTGATCTTTCCAATGAGAAGTATATGTGCCAAAGGCACTACCTTGAGAGTGACTAATTTTTTTTCCAAAAACTCCAAGGCAAGGGACATCCTCCCTTTCCTATCAGGTGTGACAAAATCTAAGAGACACTATTACACATATACACTTATCGACTTGCTTATACATCATGCACTAAGTACTTTTACGAGGTTCATGTGATTAAGTTCCACAACTAAGCAAGGTGAACTCAAGGCCCTAGTACTATACCTTAAAGTCTGATACCAAATGTAATGACTTCCTTAAATTAAAATTAACAAATTACACATATTCCACATAAGAAAGCATAAGGGAACACATATTCATTGATCAAGAATAAAGACAAAGATTTGTATTAGATAGAATTTTGAAGTACAATACCAATAATTGTGGTGAATATAAAGGAATGTATTCCTTACAAAAGACCACATGGTCGAGTACAAGAATATACAATGAATTGAAACTTGAGCCTTCCTGATAGGGTTCTTGCAACGGTTGACTCCTTCAACGATACCAAGGGTGAGAACATTGTTAGAGCACATTTCCACCCTACCAAAAAGTGTTTCACTTCCTTGGAATTCTTCTTGAAAGATGAATACCCAACCCAACATGAGGTAGACTAGCAATGCTAACTGATTAGAGAAATGGAATTTCAAAGTGAAAAAAACTACATCCAGGATATTATGATTACAAAATATAAACAAGAAAACACACTGGAATTCACTTATCTATCACATAAGATAACATAGAAAATCACTATCAAGGCACTATCTTTGCATATGTAATGAATGAATTTTATCTATTTGCACAAAATCATATGCAAATATAAATAATTTCAAACTTCACTATTCATGGTACTAGAGAGCTTTCCGCATTATAAGAATATGCAATATTAAATAAAGAAGGTGTAATCACATGTATGTATTTATGGGTACATATATTTATATATAAATATGTGTACACATTCTTATAAAATCAAGCATTATATGATCTATTATGGTATTGTTTATTTAAGAATGCAACCATGAATACATATCCATTACATCCACTACATGTTATTAAGACAAGTTCACACTTAGCCTTGAAACACATATTTTAAATCCTACTATTGATTTCTTCCCGACGTGCTTCAAGAAAGACCATGAAAGGTATCAACAAGATAATACTCAATGAGGATAAGACATTCTTAAGAATCACCCCAAGTAAATGCATCAGGTACACAGTACATAAACACTCCCTATTTTATCAGGTAGTGATTGTTTTACACCCTTCATTGCTTAAATGCTTTTTCAAGGATAGTTAGGTATGCAATTGAAAATCAATTTGACATTAATAGGAACAAACATCAAGATTGAATTGTACATTTATTTTAAACAATAAACTTGATAATAACTAATTTTGACTTTCAAGAATCAATGTTGTTGATATCCATTTAATAATTCTTGGAATATAAATTAAGATTTGAATGCACCATGGGTTATGTTTAACTAATAACAAGAATCTCAAGCCACTCAATGAACAAGGATATGCATAGAAAATAGAATTCAATCGATAATTTGTTTCAAGGTTATGTGGCTTCTCCTCTCAAACCCTAGAAGCATATAAAAATCATTCAGAATCAGATCACAAGAAACTCATAACCTTTAGATCATTTATTGTTTCTAGATTGAAGTTATCTAACCTAAAATATTTGCAGGATCTAGAAAGAAGCTAAAGCCCCATGCTAGATTATTTTCAAATAGAAATGTCTTACTTGTTCAAATAAGTAGCGAAGGAACTAGATTCATTACCTGTGTTTTTCCTCACTAAGATGCAGTCTTTCTCCCGTTGTTATGAATCTCCTCACATTGATGGCAAAGGGGGAGAATGAGGAGATGTGTGTTGCCATCATTGTGAAAGGGGTAGATTATTGCACATTCGTCACCTCTGGTTGTCATTGATGTCAACACTCAATTTCAAAACACTCGGTTTGGGCTTTCATTGATACCCATGTTGATGAGATTGTTGCAAATATGTTAAGGTGCTTTTCATTGATGTTGTTGATGTTCATGGTTGGATTTCATGCCTTTTTTTGATGTCAATTGAAGTATTATTGAGGATTTTTTTGTCACCAAAGATAATATCATGATGATATATTAATCTATAAGGATTATAAGCATTAAGATGAGAATTAGAAGTATTAAAATGACAAATAGAAATAACGTTGATGTTGGGGAGATGTTTTTGATGGTCTCTAGTATGTTGTATACTTTCTCTTGTTGTTCCTGAGGAAGTATGCTTTTCTACAAGGATGTTCTAGTCTCTGAATGTTTGTGAAGGTTTCTATTGTAGGAAGTTCGTTTGAAGACTATTCAGAAGAATGCTCAGTATTCCTCCACTTTGGAAGATGTGGTCTTGCAGTTTGGAATTTCTTGTCTATGCTCTCTAGATGTTGCACTCCTATCTTTTTAGGTCACCTATATTACCAAGGAGGTTTTTGATATTTGTTGTGGGTTGGCAGTTTGATTACCTGTCTAGACTGGTCCATGAAATGCTCCACATTTCTCCACATTATTCATTTTGCTTAGGTGCGGCTTGGTGGATGTTCTCTCAATGTTTGTGGAGTGTCTCAGTTTAGTTTTCAATTAATGATGTTAATTTCAAGTTTATTTGTGAATGTCCTATCTCATTTTTGTCTCTTCTAGGATTCTAGAATGAAGTATTCTATTTTTAATTGGTTTGCGATGGTTGCTTATGGCATGACAATGTGAAAGAAGTATGTGGAAGTGTTTTTTGATTGTATTGGAATGTCTCTCTATGGTTTTCATATTAATTTTTAATTTGTTTGGGGCTGCATATTGTTTTGAGTTGGTTTTCTAAAAACTTGTGGATTTTTTATCAATAGGGCTTGTTTTCTTGCTTGCACTATGTGGTTGGGGGAATGTGCCAACAATTATGGTTGTGTTAATATGTATTTGGGTCTTGATGAATTGCGAGTTATGATTTTGGGCTGACTGGTAATGTGCTACACGTTTCTTCTACGTGTTTCCTTGTTGTCGACTTGGGATATTGTGTGCCAGTGTGTGTGATGTTTGGGATCACATTGTCCATCTTATGTAATATTTTTTTTGGCCCTCTCTATCTCCTAGATAGGAGTGGCTTCACCACATCTATGTTTTGTGGTTGATTTGTTGAAATCATTGCTTATTCCTTATTCTGGCCGACCTAATTGATATTTTATGATGGTGTGGAGGATATAAATTGAAGAACAAATCAGTTGCAATGTGTGAGTGTGAAATGAATTGAGAATATGTAGAAGTAGTACAAAAGTGTGTGGATGATAGATCAGATGCACTTGAACACCTTAGTTAGTAGACTGTATTGTTGACATATGTAATACTAAACCTTCATGTATCCTAGTTTGAGATAGTGAGTCTCATCAGGTCCTTGTATCTTGCCCTGAAGTAGTGTGCTTCAGCTTGCAAGTCCTTTTTGTATCTTTCCCTAAGGTTGTGTGCCTTAGCTTGCAATTCCTAAGGTAGCGAGCCTTAAAATAATTTGTAATATTTGTAAGCAATGAGCTTCATATATTGTGAGTTAACTCTCACCATGCTTTTTCCCTTCTTGGGTTTTCCATGTAAATATTATCTTTTGCACGTGTGTTCATTACCTTATCTTTCATTGCTATTGATTTGATTAAGTATTGTTGATCTATTTATAAGTTGTTGATCTTGTTAAAAGTCTAAATTTGAGTACATTGTTGAAGGGTTTAAGATCTGAAGGGTTTAAAGTTTTATAGATATTGATTCACCGACCCCTCTTAGTATCCAAGTGTGCCCAACATACTTTAGTGCAAAAACATGAGTTTGAGTTCATACTTTCAGTAAAGTGGGAGCTAAACATAGTGTCGTAAATTGTCACCCTTGACAATTTCACACTAGGTTTACCTCCCCCTTATGTTCTTGGACCTAATTGTGCTTTTAAATTTCTAGTTTTATGATAATATTAAAAAAAATGGATTGGGAATAGTAATTTAATTTTTATTTGCCGATACTAAAATCCCTAAAATAGGCCTCTAGACTAGAGCACTAGAGCCCTTGTTTAACCCATTTTGGCCCCAATTCAAATATCTTAGTGTTGGAATTTTAACATTTAGAAATTCAAAATCATTTTTTGGTTGTCAGTAATCAATTTGTAGGAAATTAAATAATTGCATATAAATATAAGTCTTTTTTATTATTTGAAATCCTAAGAAATTGTAGAACAATCCTAAGGAAATTGAGATCATAATGGAGCATCCTAAAAGTACTCAAGAGAAGATTTAGCAAAATTATCATAGCATTATTTCAATCAAGCATCATGTTAGCAACACATCAAGTTATTATGTGAGTTCATTCATTTTTATTTCCATTTGTTTTGTGAGCACTAACACTTGTAGGACTGAAAAAACAATCTTCTAATTCTCCTTGAAGCTGACGAGTACAGTGACTTTAGTCCATTAAGGAAAGTAGATCTGAGTGGTAAGTTGTAACAATTATCCATTTGTCACTTGTTTATAATTTAATCTTTTCTTGATCAAGGGTAAGCTATCTTTTGCATCAACATAGTTGGTGTGGAGGTAGAAATACCAAAACGAGGTTTGACTTAAGAAAGCCCCTATGCGGCACAACCCTTTCTCCTCTTCCTTGTGTGGAGGTTACAGATCTTAAGAGAATTTGGGAGAGGATTGGAGAACCAATTTCTCAATCAAGCATTCAGGTCCTACAAGTCAACAAATTAAGGAAAGTGGAATTTATCATAGACACATGAAGTTTTGACATTGAGCCTAGAGAAGAGCCTACAGATAGAGACCAACTGAGATCTGAATTTTTTTATTTTGAGCATCTACACTTCTACTAGTCTAGGACACCAACACCTGTATCTAGCCATATCAAGCTCAGATTTATATGATAGTGTGTACCTTAATGTTTTACCCTTCTCTAACGTGCAAAATAACTTAAAAATGCAAGTGATAAAAGACTAAGGACACTTCAAGATTAGCCTAAAGAGTGATGAAACAAAAAGGAAAATGGATAAAACAAGATGCAAATGATTTCACCTTCCTTGCTGTTGACGACTCCTTGATTGGCCCTTGCTTGGGATGATTTTATGTGCTCCTTAGATGGCTTCTTGAGTGACTAAATGCAAGATTGAATGTGCAAAATGATTAGAATGAATGGCTAGATGCTAGTAAAATGAGTGAGAATGCAAATTGACAGCATGTAGTTATCAAATGGCTAAGTGTTTGAGAATGCAAATTGGCAGCATGTAGTTATGAAAATCAAAAGTGTTTGAGAATGCAAATTGGCAGCATAAGATTGCTCAAATCCAAAGTGTTTGAGAATGCAAATTGGCAGCATGTAGTTATGAAAATCAAAAGTGTTTGAGAATGCAAATTGACAGCGTAAGGTTGCTCAAATCCAAAGTGTTGAAAATGCCCTTAAGGAGGGGGTATTTATAGGAGAATTTGAATTCTCTAGAGAATTCAACGGTCAAGATGCATCCAACTAGGCCAAGATGAAGGGCTATGGTGGGTTGAGAACCCACAAGCCCTCACATCTTGATATGTGGATGGTGAAGTGGCCAAGAGGAGATGAGGTGTAAGTGAGGTGTCAAAAAGGTACATGAGGTGGAGGAAGGACAAGCACCTTGGGGAGTGAGAATATTTCCACAAAAAGGGATTTCTTGTCCCCAAGTGGGAGTGAAAGGGACATTTGAGGAATTTTGGAATTCCTCAAAAATCTACATGGGAAAATGAAAGGTGGTTGAAAACATAAATGTGAATTAAATTCAATTCTTAGGAGAATCTAAAGGATAAAAGGTGAGCTCCAAAAAGGTGGGACTTGGTCACATGTGGAGATTGTGACAAGTCCAAGGTTCTAGAAGCCTTGGAAGGATAGAATGTGAATTAAAAATTCACATATAAAAGAGGGGAATCTAGGATAAATAAAAAGGAATTAAAAATTCCTTGGAGGGGGAAGAGTTGACCAAGGTACTAATTAAGTTTGACTAATTAGTAATTAGAGTATAATTAGGGGTTAATTAGGATTAAAAGCCAACTTGCAAAAGTTGGAGGATGTGACACATCCTAATCAAGGATTAGGCATGTGCACATCCTTAATGAAGAGATTAGGAAATGGATTAGGATTAGATGAAAATGACATGTGAGGAATTAAATAAATGTAATATTTATTTAATTTATTTGATGAAAGGAGGATTAAAAGAGGGTAAGGTATTTTAATTAAATACCTTAGGGATTTGGCAGAATTAATGATATTAATTAAATAATAGTAATATTACTTAATTAACTCGGATAAGAGGATGTTTAGATGAAAAGTGATAAATTTGGATAAATTAAGTGTCCAAATTTGGATGTCTACAGATAGGATCCTCTATGTCTGCACTCTGCTCTTTTGCTCACTATATTTTTTTTCTTTCAGTTCTATGTTTTCCTAAAATTATAACAGTTTGTTGCATTTTCCTAGTTAACCTAGGTACATCTTTACATTATCAAATTGAGTGTTGGATAATAGTCAATTAATTAATATCAAGTGATCCAACAAACAAAGAAATAAAACGTTGATCCACCATCCTGACTCTTCCATTGATGTTAGTTCAGACAAGTGCGTATTTGAGATCAATATTTTGTCTTCCACCGTGGGTATAGGACGAGGTGTGATTTAGACCCTAGATCCCCTTTTCCTACATCACAATGGTTATACTCTTATTTGTATTTTGTATGTTGGCTTGAAATGATGATTTACTATGTGGAATCCAATTATTGATTGATCTCTTGATTCAAAAAATGGTCAAATCTCATATGCACTGTCATATGACTTAAGTATAACAATAATTGAGTGGGGATTTTTTTAATTGAGATTTAATTTAAAATTAGTTAGAATTTTAATTTAAAGTTAATATTATTTTTATTCAAATATTTTCCAAAATAAAATATGTTAATTCCTATTATATCTTAAATTTAAAAACTAAAATTAAGGGTGAATCACTTTCATGTAATATTAAAACTAGTTTTTGAGAAATGTATTATTTTTAAATAATAAAAAACATTTAATTATATTTTTATAATGTAAACAAACAAATATCCATATAAATAGTGTATTTAATTCATATCTATGAATAATGTTATCATGTTGAGTTACTTCATCTAAATGTAATTTAAATTAATTTACTTTTTAATATTTATAATTTAATTTTTATTTACTTAGTGTCTTTAATTCACAGTTACATAGTGTTATCATAATGAATTACTACATTTAATACCTAATAAAGTTGCATCAATGTTGTTTGTGGCATCAATCTCTTAAATCGGTAGGGAGAAATAAGGTATATAAATAATTTTGTAATTATCTACATTCACTACTTATTCATATCTATGATAGTAAGAAATTCCATGTATATAGGGAATTTTGTGGGCAATGAAACATTTCTTTCTAAGCATGTATCATTGATAGACTAAATCTCTTTCATACGTATTTCTTGGTACATGTCATTGACACAATAAATATTTTTCTAAGTATTTCCTTGTACCACACATTCTTCTCTTTCATGTACCTTAAGATCTCTCTCATTCAAGACCATGTATTTAGAGAGAACAAGATTCTTCCATATGTTAATGGGTATATTGGAATGACATATATACAAATGTTTAATATATTGGATTGGTAGTATATAGAAAAGGACACCTTTTGGAGAGATAAGGAATCCTTGTATTAGAAAATGACTTTAAATGCTAAAAACCCCATGATTCCCCACTCTAATTAGGGAGTAATAAGGAAACATTTGCATATAGAAAACATTGCTCTCCCATGTATGAATTGTCCATCTTCACAAATATAAATGATGATAAATTTAAAACTTTCAACATCAAGAAATATATTTATTTTTAAAAATTTATATCAATTTAGCAACATTCAATCACTTCCCTTCTAACATCTACCAATCTTCCAACTTAGCAACATTCCATTGTCTTATATTGTTGTCCTATGGAGAGGGGCTTCTTAAAATGCCTCTGTGAGTGTTGTTGATAATTTTTGATAGTTTTTATAAGCTTGAGGCCCATATATTTTTAATATTGGGAAAGATATTTTAAGCTCCAAAATGTTAGAAAGATGATGGTTTCATGATTATTTTTTAGCACAAGGAACATTGAATCTACAATTATATAAATAAATCTAAAAAATATTGATTTTTTAAAATTATAGATGAATGACACGTGGTAGAAAAAAATTAGGAAGTCGATGAGGGAAATTTTTAAGTCCACCCCAAATAAAATACTCAAATATACAATCTATAAATTAAGGGTTCCTATTTTCTAGCACAAGACTCTATTTTATATTGTAGCATACTTCTTTCTTTTCATGGGAACCCCTACTCCACAAAGTTCATGTAGTGGTTCCATAGGACCCCGTAACCATCACGTCTAAATTATAGAGATATCCATATCTAGATTTAACAACTTTCCAAATCACTTTTTCTCTTTCATAGATTTATGCTACCATTTGTAAACCATAGTTGCACACTAGACGTTAGTATTCCTCTTGTCACATTATGAAATCTCAAGTTTCACATTTGAAGCTTAAGATATCATAACCCTCACTTAGGACAATGCTTGTAATAATTACATCTCTTCTAATCTATTATCGAGAATTGCCAACTCAAAAATAAGAATTTGACTAAGGAGAACGTGGTCCTAACTTAAGAATGCTCGTCAAAGGTAAGCCAACACTATTAATATTGTCAAAGTTGTGTCATCACCACCAATCTCTAATTTATAGGCCTTATTTGTAAGTCCAAGCACAAGACAAAGATCCATTTTACAAGTACAAAAATCCATAGACTACCAAATCAAATTTATATGTAATAGATTAATTATGTAACATTCGATCAAAATAGACCAATTTTATGATGCAAAATTAACCTAATCACTTATACATTTC
Organism: Sequoia sempervirens; assembly: GCA_007258455.2. NCBI lineage: Eukaryota > Viridiplantae > Streptophyta > Pinopsida > Cupressales > Cupressaceae > Sequoia > Sequoia sempervirens. The sequence goes on along the minus strand of VDFB02000892.1, from coordinate 74,027 downwards.
TAAATTTTATGGGCCACCATCATCTCAAGTTACTCACTTCAAATTTAACATCAAGTATTTAACATCTATCACAATATTTTTTATATCCTTTTCTCTAAATTCAAGACCTACATTTATTAGTATTATTTTATTCTATTATTTATGTAACTCAAATATCCCTTGAATCTAGACTTTATTTAATGAATTATTTTATTTAATTCAATAACATAAGTTTAAATGTGAGGGTGTGACTTTTCTCTTACACAGTGAAAACTCCATATAAAAATATCATTGTTAGCTTAAGATAGATAAAAATCACTCAATTCAATGATTACTTTCCATGATAAATTCCTTTCAAATGCTTACACTCTATGATACAAGTGGTTTCTATACCTAAAATTTTCACTATGAAATTATTGGTAGTCTTAAATAAAAAAAATTGTACATGCGGTTTCTTTCCTAAGAATACCTTTCGATGACAGTAATCCTTTTAATTAATCTACATTCTAGATACTAAGCTGAGAAGAGAAATATCTTAATAGTCTAATGGATGAAAAAATAAATAAGATATATACATTCAAAAAAATTCAAATCATATTCCATGGGGTACTAGTGACTTATGTTCTTCGGCCACCATTGTTGTCAGTGACAAGGTATCAATAATGTTGCATTGTTGATCTTGAGGGACCATCCCCCCTGCTTGATGTTCTCCTCCAATGTTCTGAACTTCAGAGAGCCCACATACACTAGAATTTGTAGCACCTACAACAGTTGTCAAGTAGAAACTCATTAAATTATAACCTAATTAGTTTAAGTGCAAACAACCAAGTTGATATTAAGTTCTAAGAGGCACATTACATAAAATAATATCCAATCTATTATATATATATATATATATATAATTTAAATGATAGGTTTAAGCATTATATAGATTTATAGGTAGAAAATAAATTACACAAACCATCCACATTTAAATTATTGCATATTTATAATTTTAAGAAGTTTTACATAAAATAAGTTGTAAATATCATGCACATTTATAATTAAAAAGATAATATAAATTATTTTAGAAATACTCAATCTCAAACAAAAAAAAGAGGATGAATACTTAATCTGTTATATATAAAAGAAGTTCTTTAAAAAATTATGCAGTATAACAACTTTAATATTATGCATTTTTGTAATCTTAATTTAAATGTATCAAATGTCATACATCCAACTTAAACATCACACACTATATGTGATATTTAAATTAAGTTGTGATGGTTGTGCTTATATATCAAGTATGTTTGTAGTCAAAAGAATATACTTTAGATCACACATTCAACTTAAACATCATGAACTTGTCTCTCAAATAAAATAGCACACCAACTTAAATATCATTGAGCTTTAGCAAAAAAAAAGAAAAACACACCTCATCCAATTCTAGCAATTGATGGCCTCCAAATTCTCTTTTGATTTTAATAAGATATATTTAATAGTTTTAAAATTCGTTAGATTGTACAGTTTAACTTGTTATATTTTTATATAAACTCTAAATATTTGTTGTTAGGGAAATATAGAACACAAGACTATTATGGAAATTGAATTAGGACTTTCTTGGTTGCATGGATACACATTAGAATTATGTAGAGGGAATTCCATAGAAAATTATAAATATTCAATCATGTCTTCAAAACACACATAAATTTAATGTGACGATTGCATGACAAGATGTGGCTGAAAATTTAAGTGGAGGAATATTTTTTTGAAGAGAGAGAGTTTTGAATCCCTATTTTGTTGAAGGAATCTCACTGCAAATTGTTTTAGAAATCAAGGAGTACACTTGCAGTTCAAATCACACCACTCCAATTGAAGAGATTCTAAGTTTACTACAATCAAGTACCATGCTTTTATGGCTTCATGGGAGGAGTCATGGAGCTAGCAACCTTGATTTTCAAGTTGGAAGTTTGTCCATTATAGATGTTATTTGTGAAGTACACTCTTCATAAAATAATGTCACCACTTTTGTGCATTGCAGGTAAGAGGATATATAGGTAAACCCAATTAGATGCCAAATGGATGGAGGAGGATTGAATACCCTTGAAAGCTCACTCTCATTCCTTTTGATTATGATTGAATTTAGTTTAGAAAAAAAAATGAACCTATCAAAACAAACTTTACCCAGAGGCAAGCAAAGCATTGATTTTGATTTTGAAAAGTAGGTTTTGAAGGGGCCCCAAAACCCTCTACAACGGAAAAAAGCTACAAGAAAGACTAAACCAATAAATCTCGTAGCCCAAAAAAACCAAATGCTAACAACAGAAACTAACCTGGAAACCCATCAACAACCCTTAAGCAAAATATCAACAACAAGGCCGACCAAGCAACAACAAAACTACAACATTTTTTCAAGAACATTAGCCGAGGCGAAATTTTTCTCAATGACCCCCTCATGCATCTCCATCACATCCTTGAGCTCCTCAAATGAAATAGCAGCCCACTTCTTGGTCTTGCTCCTCGTTCTCAAACATAGGATAACTTCCACGTTCTTCTCCACAACAGGAGCAATATCCTTAGTCTTTCCCACCAGATTCATGCGATTAACATCCTCCATGGCATTCTAAATATCACCTAGCTCCAGAGACTTACCATTCCATTTTAAGGCTTTCTCGTTTAAAACAAAGAGGCCCTTAGCAATCGATTTCAAGGAATTATTGCTAATGTTAACCACAGTCTTCAAATCATCAGACAACTTACTAATTATGTCCTAAATATTAACAAATCTCTCCTTAAAAGTCTTTTGGACAGCCAATTCCAAGGATGTAATCCTCTCCTCATGAGTATTACCAAGACGATCAACATCCCCAACAAGTTTATCAAGCATAACATTCATGGTTTTAACCTTACCTTTAATCGACCATTCCTTTTGGTTGCTATGCACTAGCGCCACACAAACATCTTGCCAATTGTTAAGCTGGAAATTAAGCTCCTTAACTTATGAGAAAAGCCACTTTACCAATGAAAGCAAGTTGCAAGTTCCGTCCTTAGCCATCCTACAGAACATGACCATGTTAACCTCATCCCAATTGACTAGTGGTGCAACTTGAGAACCAACATTCTCGATAGGGTCCTCCCGAGCATCCTCTTAATCCTCCATTTCCTCCTCAACAGGGGAATCCTCCACTTCAATGACCTCAACTTTAACCCGATGCTTATCTGACATATTCGCCAAGTCTGCTAGAATTTCCAGCCGCTCTGCCTTCACAACACTCCCTTTAACCTGCTCAATTCCAATAGGAGAGTCTAACGTAACCTGGTTAGGGTCAACCCCCTTTGAACACACCAAACCCTCATTCCCCTAATCCATATCCTCCATAGGATGCTCAAACACTGGGAGTCCTTTACCTGCGCCATGACTATCCTCTAGTACAGGGGAAATCTCCATATCACCCAACTTGCTAGTGCCCGGGGTATGTTTGACATTAGAAACATGGGACTCCTCCACAACTTTAGACACATCCACCTTCTGCTTGACAACACTCTTATCTTTCCTGTGGCATTTTTTCTTCCCCTTCACAATCTTCTTCCCTGAAGGCACCATATCTTCCTTCAATTCAATATTTGTTTCATAACCCTTAGACTAGGATTTAGATGCCTCAAAGCCCTCAACAGAATCACTATCCTCCTTTGACGTCTCCTCAAAACCAAAATCATCATCCTCAAAATTCCCTTCCCATTCTACTGCCGAATCACTAGTCTCATAACCAATATTTTTTACACCCTTTTTATGGGCCGAAGTCTTAGGAGAAACAAGGACCAACTTCAACTTTATGTGTTCAAACATGAGATTCATAAGGCCTTCATGGAGAATAGCCTTCCTGGGGTTCTTTCGATGATCCTCAATACTAGTCTCCATCAACATCAGAAGATAAAAAGGAAACGAAACCAAAGCATTGTGGCGGAAATTATTCAAAAGCATAAAGTGATAGCCATAAATAATAGAAAACCTAACCTCCAAGGTGAAATAATGCATGATGGCCAGAGCAATATCCCTCCAAAGCAGCTTGAGAGATTTGCGAGCATACCCACCACTACCAAACGACTTGAGCTTCTTCTTCTCATCATGTTTAAGGAAATTGCAAGGGCTTTCTTAGCCGCACCTCTGTCTCTGTAAAATTTCCTTCCATTGGAAGGAAGACCAGTCACCTTGGCTATGAAATCATCATTAATATTAAATTCCACACCTTTGTATCACAAAATCCTAGTGTTCCACCCTTTAGCAAAAACCTTCGTCACTTCAAGGTTTGGACCTTGGAGCTTTAACAAATAGGGGCTTACCTCACCCTTTTCCAGGTGCTCCCAAACAATTTCATTACTTCGAAACTCCTCACAAGAGCTCGGCTCCACTTTGCAATGAGCTCCTCCCATGGCGGCATGCAACGAACAACACTCCACCTGCACCTTAATTTTATGCAAAGACAAGATTAGGCAAACTAACCACAAAGCAATGAAAATGAAACCCACAAAGTGTGTGAGCCTGCCATACCAAGTACAACCAAACCTAAGTAGCCAGTCCATAATTTCACAGATATCTAAAAGGCAATTATTAGAAGAGCAGCCCGAGGACTCGACGTGCAAAAACCAACTCAGGAAGAAATAAAAGAGCCTTTCTCCCAGCTTTACCACCTTAATGACATGACAATTGGTCATTATTGGAAATGATCTTAAGGTTAAGTGGCAAGGATTCATAATCATCCCAATTATTTCAAACCACCACTCCCAAATTAGCTAACCCATCAGCCAACAAATTAGCTTCCCTAAACACGTGAAATTTTTATCTCATCAAATGAATTAATGATGGATAGCGAATCATTAATAAGATGGGAAATCGACCATCATGATGGGCTATTCAACATAAGACACTTAATAATGTTAAGAGAATCCCCTTCAAGCCATAGTTTGGAGACCCCAAAATTTTTCACCAAAACGAGGCCATGATAGGCTGCTGTTGCCTCTGCAAAGTGGTTTGTCTGGGTTCAAGCAAAGCATATTGTTGCTAGATGCATAATAACCTTTAAATTCCAACTAGAATGAATTGACAATATTGAAATAGACTACAAGCATTCTGGAATGTGAACTCAAACATGATGCATGAGTGGACAAAGGATGAAAGTGTAGGAGTGTAACAGTTTAATTGAGATGTAATTTTGAAATTCTCATAATCTGAGAGGTGATGATGAACATGATGAAAATCGGCCTAATGACACACATTTTTGGATCACTTATAAAATCCAAGTAAAGATAGGTCAATTTCTACGATTTCGTATTTGGGAAATGCTTTCTTGTGCACTTATATGAAATTGCCAATTTCTCTTGTAGCTTGCTCAGTTTTCGAATTAACTGCCAATTCTATCTGATTTGAATTGGGTTTGACATATTATCCAATTTGTTTATTTTTTCTTAATTATCTTGGAAAATGATTAAATTTTGGACTGGAATCTAAAAATTCATCTTAGCAATGATTAATTTGTGGCTCTGTTTGGCAGCTTATCCTATTTTATCTTTATAATAATTTAGGAAAATCTTGGTGCTGCATCCAACAAATGTGGGATTTTTTGAAGGAAGTACAAGATCTCAGAAGAAAGAGTCAAACAGCTGCAACAACTTCTTTGAGCTTGATATTTGTACTCAGAAAAGCCTTTATCAGTAAAGATTTTATTATTATTTTAGTTGTCTGAGGGACTGAGCTTATCCTTTTCTCACAAAGAAAGAACTTTCCCATGTTGACTCTTTAAAAGCTTCACAAGATAAACTGTATCCATTTAATGTATTTACCCATATTTGTGGACAACATATTTAGGATGTAGTGAAAATCAAGAACAATTTTCTTCCTTATCTATATTTTTGAAGGGACTATCTCAGAATCATATGTTTTAGGTTCAGTCCTTCTCTTCCCTTCAGATGGGTATTTCTACTAGGGATGTATTGCTTTATCTTTATCTTGCCCCATGCTTTTCCTTTTTTGGGTTTAGTTCCTTGGTCCTTTTCACTGCACATGGCAATTTCACCTTTGCTCTCTTCTTTTCATATGTTATTTGTACTTGAGTCATATGGCTTTATCTTTATTGTGTGTTACTTATTTAGGGTTTAGCCATTTTAGGTTCACCTTGTTTTCATACTTTTCTCTATTTCAGTATTATTTACTTTGTCAGCTCTTTGAGTTATTTTAACTCTTTTGATTTTGCTTTTAACTTATAATTTTGAGTTCCCATGTGAACATTATTATGAACTCTTCCTTTGTTGTGAAATTAAATCAACGAGTTACACAAGTTATAACTTGTAATCCCAAATTTGTAATTTTCAGCTTCTCTCACCTTATAATTTAGCTTATCTTGCCTATCAATAGATTAGGAAGTTAAAACATAATTATAAATTGTTCAATATAAATGAAAATAAATGCAACGAAAGGAATCTTATTGTATGAAAGGTGAAAGTTATTCTCTGTTGGCTGCCAACCTGATAACCCTCAGGGAACTATTACCCGAACAGTCCCTTAAACAAAACAACATACAACACAAAAATTGATAAAACTGATATATAGATTCACTGGACATTCAATGGTGATTAGAATCCTATAGATATCTAATTACTTAGTTCAAATGGTTCATGTGACAATGGTAAATTACAGGTTTCGAGAGATGCTTACCAAAGTTGTTGGACTGTATCTGTGGTAGATAATTTCATGGATAATGTTAAACATGAATGACCTTTACATATTTTAATTTGAGCTTAAAAAAATTCTTAGACACAAGCATACATATGATGACCTAGAATGTATTAAAAAAGTATGGAATAAAATAATATGTTACCCACACTCCAATGTGAACTACTCTGTTTTCATGTTACCTAGACTCTAGGTAAGAATGAGAATGATTTTGTGGCATGAACAGTTGGGAGGAAACATATTTCCTATCTAGATCTCAAATGAAATCATGCCGAGCTTAAATTATGAGAATTCTGAACTTTTAAAATCTACAATTATGTAGAGACAAATTCCTAAGATTGATATCTCTAGAATGTTGCACAGATCATTACGCTCTTTATTCACTTTGAATTTGAAAACAAATGTGCTATGCTTAAAGTTCACATGAGATATTCCAGAGATTTTTTCCTAGTTTTGAAGCCTTTTATAGTGTTTGGTGTACCAAGATGTCAAACAAGATTGAGAAACATGTTACACTGAAGTATCCTGATACTACTTTTGGCCCAGAAAACACTGCAATGAACTTAAATCTTGTTGATGAGAAAACGAACACTGTTAAAACTTGGTGTGGCATAGTATGTCAGAATCATGGTTTTAGACTATTTTTACTCTTTTGATTTAAAATAGCCTTCTAACAAATTAAATTGAGTCTAATGTAAAATAAAAAATAAAAAAAGGGGTGTAGTCTTAGTTTGTTAACCCATTGACCTTGTCAAGAGATATTGTTTTGTCAAGTTTTAAGAGGCTTTATTTGTATTCAAAGATACATGCATGTCTATTTGGAGGGAGTTTTATCTTGAAAAGGAGACTATTTCATAGTGAAAGGTTCAATACTTTTAGGGTTTTATCACAATTTAAACTCTTGTTCAAACAGTTTGCAAAGTTCTTCATGGCGACCAAGGATGCTTCAGATCTCAATGGGACACATAATGGGGTTCTTATTCAGTGTCAACACTCTTACATTCAGTCACATAGTTGTAAAGAGCATGCAACATTGGTTCTCACTATTGTTTTAGGTTTCAATGTCATGGAAATCTTGTTGCACAATAGATTGGGTGTGAAAGTGTCATCACAAAAGATCAAAAGAAGTTGGAATGGTTGTAGGGGTTCCTCAATACCATCGCACTCCCTCCATGCGAGGGCATGCAAATACATGCACGTGAGATTCAAGATAATGACAAGTCAAACTTTTAAATAATTTTCAAGTTCTTCATGGTAGTTCCTAGGTTTTCCATGGTGGCCAAGGTGGTTTCAAAGCTTCAATAAAAGATTGAAGGTAGCTTGTGTTAGTTTAAAACAGTCTTGTGATCACATGGGGTGATGAAGGATGCATACCATACTATTCTCACAGTTATTTATCAATATCAAAGCCTTGAAGACCCCTTGCAAGAAAATTTCACGAGGAAATGCATATATGGTAAGTAAAGAAAGCATTAAAATGATTGTCTGGACCTCCTAGAGTATCAACTTTCAATCATACAAAAGCAATGTACAGAGGCACTGGTAAAGCCAAAGAAGATTCTTCATCCAATGACGTTGTTGCAGAAGGCAATGAATCCAAGGAAAAACAATAGTATGCACAGTCAATATGAACCAGAGGTAACCATGGAGATTGTAGAAAAGTTGGTGGTGAAAGGAAGAGCTTGAAACACATACACTTGTTGTTTAGAGGGATCGAAGGATGTTCATTAACAGACAAATGGAGTCTTCTTGTGTAAGTCCTCATGATTCATTGAAGGATGTGGCTCAAAAGATCTTGCAGAATAAGGTTGCTACAGTATCCAATTCTACTCTTTTTCTGTCACTTGAACGGTTGAACCCCAAGTTGGTGCAATCCCATTTGTCAATGAGTTTTTCACTAGTGGATATCTATAGGTGCAAATTGACAATATAAGTAACAACAGGTTATATTGTTAAGGCATTGTTGGAGAAATTGAGTTTAATAGTGTTGATGGTTTTCAAGGGTGTAAATTATATGTTATATTTTTTAACCGTATGGGCTTCTTCAAAAGAGGTGGAAAGGCCAACTTCAAATTCAGATAGTATTGTATTTGTCCCTGATGTCAGGTAGATGAATGTTGCTTTGACACGAGCATTTGAAACTTTCATTATTGATTATTGGAAATGCTTCGACATTGCAACAAAACCCTCACTGGAAAGATTTTCTCAAGAATGTAAAGGACAGGAACTTTCTTTCATTATTTCAGAAGCCATAAAAATCTATATTTTGCAATACGCAGACAGGTTCCTTATGAAAAATTTGTCTTGCCAATAACTCTAGCATGAAACATGTCTAGGAGTCAAGAAAATGTGCAGAAGTAAGATTTAGAGGAATGCATGAGCAGTAATGACATTAGTAAGTAAAAAGAGCAGGTCACAATGATATACAAATGCTCAAATACCATGACAGTAGCAGGGTTTAGCAACCAAGAAGGTATGTAAATGAAACCTCATGCAGATGGTTTGAGCAGAAATACAGCTGGTGACTATTTCATGAGTCTAGGAGAACAACAACACTCTCTGGAGTTGTTGAGATAAATGACATTCCTTCTGTGCAAATCCCCAGCTCTTAAAAAACACCATTGGGGGTGAATGGTGTTTACTCACTGGGTACTTACAATGTACTACGAGAGTAAACTGGATAATTCACAGAACATAGACAAGTACAAAATACTCATGAACGCATATTGCAAAAAATAATGGTACTTCATTTATTAATGCCCTGTAACCAAGTACAATCATCTGTACTAGAACATAATATCAGAATGTAACATTGTGTAGCACAATGTCTTAGTCACTAGCTTAACACGTCCCAACTATAGTGACCTAAGTACATATAGTCGTTGGCGGTGGTTGAGAAACCAACCATCGTGACGCTTCATTATAATTAATCACTAGTCGGAGAATTAACCTTCCCAAAACAACATGAGATAACAAGTGTACGAATTATTTTCTATTTGACTATAGTTTTATTTGATAACAACCGATTACGACCGACTACTACTACAGCCGACTACTGCTATGGCCGACTACAACTATGACCAACTATAAATGGAAAACTCAATGGATATATTGTTGCAGATTATGATTCTCTACAAGTATTACTCAAAAACCAAATGTATGATTCAAACACCCGAGGATGCAATAGCATATGTACTAAGATCAAGGTTGGATTTGGATTGTACAAAAATTATTATACAAAATATTTAGAATCTGCATGCAACCATTCTCACTGTTGTTTCAGGTTTCAATGTCATGGACATCTAACAAATTGGGCGTGAAAGTGTCATCAAAAAAGATCAAAAGAAGTTATAATGGTTGCAGGGGTTCCTCAATACCATCACACTCCCTCCATGTGAGGGCATGCAAAGACATGCACGTGAGATTCAAGGTAATGACAAGTCAAACTTTTAGAGGTTTTCAACAATTTTCAAGTTCTTCACAGCAGTTCATAGGTTTTCCATGGTGGCCAAGGTGGTTTCAGAGCTTCAATAAAAGATTGAAGGTAGCTTGTGTTAGTTTCAAACAGTTTTGTGATCACATGGGGTGATGAAGGAAGCATACCATACTATTCTCACAATTATTTATCAATCTCAAAGCCTTGAAGACCCCTTGCAAGAAAATTTCATGAGGAAATGCATATATGGTAAGTAAAGAAAGCATTAAAATGATTGTTTGGACCTCCAAGAGTATCATGTTTCAATCATGCAAAAGCAATGTATAGAGGCACTGGTAAAGCCAAATAAGATTCTTTATTCAATGATGTTGCAGAAGGCAATGATTCCATGTCATGTCCCCAAATTTTAGTTGGGACCAAATTCAAATCTGGGCAGGAATAATAGATTTTCTTAACTCTAGATAAATTAAATATATATTTAAATTATATTAAATAATAAAATAAATTTAAATTATTATAAAATAACATTTAAATAATATTCAGGACCCTGGCCGACCCATTTGGGAAGGCATTATTGCTTCCTATTTATATCGGCATGTTTTATTTGTGAGTGCATCGATCACGGTTATGGACTTTCAGTCTTCTGACTTTGTTGGAGACGAAAACCTCCTCGAGTCATAGCATGGTAGGACGTAGCCCCTTCCATGTAAATCATGATTCCTTTCCTTCAAGCGCACGAGTTTATAGTTGCTAATTTGTCCCTCCTTGACCAGATTCAGATTAGCTTCTCAGAGCAGACAGGGGAGTAAGGTGATTAATGGTTTGGAGGTGGTGGAGCCCATAGGCTCGCGACACCTTGAGGAGATCTCCCGCAACTTCAAGTGCTAAGTGGAAGCTACAGTTCGGGCGGAAGGCAACAACGGGAGTGCCAAGGCATAAGTCACCAATATCTTCGGGCGCCATTGCTTTGAGGAGGCGCCATTTCAGGCGCTAATCATATCGTCATTACACCTAGTTCCTACTACTACTTCCAATTCCGGATTATCGCTCATACTGGTGAGATCCATGCACCGGGAAGGCAACATTGTATCACGAACTGGGACTCAATTTTGGTTCATTGTTCATCGGTTGTATATCCTTGTGGAATTCCACTATTGCAAACATATATTCATTATATTTTCTGGAGGATTTATTCAAGAATTTTCGCTGCTAGTGTAATCTACAATCGGATAATTAGCTGTTGGGTTGTGTATGAAATTCTAATGAGCTCTAAGATCACTTTCTACTGTTGTTGTATAATCGTAAGTTAGGTTTGAGAACGTTGTCAGTTGTTATTGTGCCTAGTCTGTGTTGGATTGCTTTCATTCCGTGTCTACAATCAGTCATATGTTTAATAATATTGCACATTGGTGGAGCTACTGTGAAACTTCTACCACCAAGACCTGAGTGCGAATAATCCTAAGAGTGCGTGCTTCTGTATTGCTGTTTATGAATCCGGGGAATATCTTGTTCAATACATATATACATTTGTTGTCAAACTGTGCACTGCTAGACCTGAGTAAAGTTGTCTGTGTTATGATTGCTGTAAATTATTATTCTGATTTTCGTGGTGGCTGTGCGTCCATTCTGGGCTAGGATAATACAGTGATTGATATCTTTTCCTGCAATTACTATTATCTGTGATCCTTTCTAAGCAAGTGAATTTCACTGACTTGAATGCTTTAATTCTGTGTTCAGTATTATTTGTTATAGCATACTGAGCAAGTACATTATAGTGGTATCAGAGCTTGGCATCCTGCCAACCTGAGTAACCCGCCATGGATGACAGAAAGGAATTTATCCGGGAAAGCAGGGAGTTTGAAGGATGCCATAAGGGAAATGCTCCGACTCTTGAAGGGACTGAATCAACAACTGAGCACTGGAAGAAATGAAAACATAGGAAGCGGTTCTGCTGGCTCAATCAACCCAAATCCAACAACTTTCAGAACCAAATGTCGGGAAAAGGAAGGGACAAATGAAATGGCAAGACTCCATGTTGAATATAATGCCTTCAGCGCTACCATACAAAGTGACATCACCTTCATGGAATATTATGATCTGAAAACAAGGAACAGACGAAGGAGAAGAATGATGATACCCGAGATGGTAACAGATATAACAAATGCCAAATCACAAGTGGAGGTCAAGAGAGGGTCGGTAATAGAGGACCAGGAAGGCGACTTACCAAACATCATGGAGCAAGGAAAAGAGGAACCCCATAAGCAAGTTGGAGATGAAGAGGGCTTGTTGATTCCTAATGATTGTGTGCACCAGCACAAAATTGACGAAGTAAAGATGGGAAAGACTCCATTTGTTGAAGAATTCGAGATGAAGGAAGAGGTGTCTATGATTTCAAGTGGTATCCTAGAAGCAACTAGCCAAGCTTCAAGTATGAAGGCAATTGAACCATATGATGATGTTATCAGTTACACTACTGTGAAGAATGATACGCATGAGACTGTCCCTCGTGAGGAGAAATTGCAAATTTATCATGAAAGCACTAATGGCATTGGGATGATGAAGGTTGTAACTGAAATAAGAGAAGAAAACTTCATAGAGGTTGACCAAGAAACGTTTACAATCCTTGGCTCCTAGACTGATCAGATCATTGATGGAGTTTGGATAAGAGATGTTTATCTCGTCTCGAGGATGCATAGTGGCATTCTTCAACAAAGCATGTGGGAAGAATATTTTGACATTGGGATTTGCATGATTAACGAAGTGCCTCACAGGATGCTGCCAAAGGGCAATGATGCTAGCGAGGGTTATATGAAAGTAGCACAGCAAAATGGCGGAGTAGTGACTTTGAAATTGATATGAGATCCTGGTATACAAGTGTGAATTGCTTGAGCCGGGCAAGCAATTTCCGAGACAAGAGGACTGTCATGTCCCCAAATTTTAGTTGGGACCAAATTCAAATCCAGTCGGGAATAACAAAGTTTCTTAACTCTAGATAAATTAAATATATATTTAAATTAATTATATTAAATAATAAAACAAATTTAAATTATTATAAAATAACATTTAAATAATATTCAGGACCCTAGCCAACCCATTTGGGAAGGCATTATTGCTTCTTATTTATATCAGCATGTTTCATTTGTGAGGGCATCGATCACGGTTATGAACTTTCAGCCTTCTGACTTTGTTGGAGACGAAAACCTCCTCGAGTCATAGAATGGTAGGACATAGCCCCTTCCATGTAAATCGCGATTCCTTTCCTTTAGACGCACGTAGTTGGTAATTTGTTCCTCCTTGACCAGATTTAGATCAGCTTCTAAGGTAATTAACGGTTTTGAGGTGGCGGAGCCCATAGGCTCGTGACACCTTGAGGAGATCTCCCGCAACTTCAAGTGCTAAGTGGAAGCTACAGTTCGGTTGGAAGGAAACAACGGGAGTGTCAAGGCATAAGTCACCGATATCTTCAGGCGCGATTGCTTTGAGGAGGCGCCATTTTAGGTGCCAGTCATATCGTCATTACGCCAAGTTCCTACCGCGACTCCCAATTCAGGATTATTGCTCATACTGGTGAGATCCACGCATCAGGCAGACAACATTGTATCACGAACTGAGACTCAATTTTGGTTCATTGTTCATCGGTTGTATATCCTTGTGGAATTCCACTATTGCAAACATATATTCATTATATTCTCCTGAGGATCTATTCAAGCATTGTCGCTGCTAGTGTAGTCTGCGATTGGATAATTAGCTGCTGGGCTGTGTATGAAATTCTAATGAGCTCTAAAATCACTGTCTATTGTTGCTGTTGTATAACCGTAAGTTGGGTCTAAGAATGTTGTCAGTTGTTATTGTGCCTAGTCTGTGTTGGATTGCTTTCATTCCATGTCTACAATCATTGTCATATGGTTAATAATATTGCACACTGGTGGAGCTACTGTGAAACTTCTACCACCCAGATCTGAGTGCGAATAAGCCTGAGAGTGTGCTTCCGTATTGATGAATCAGGGGAATATCTTGTTCAATACATATATACATCTGCTGTCAAACTGTGCACTGCCAGACCTGAGTATAAGTTGTCTGTGTTATGATTGCTGTACATTATTATTCTGACTTTCGTGGTGGTTGTGCGTCCATTCTGGGCTAGGATAATACAGTGATTGATCTCTTTTCCTGCAATTACTATTATCTGTGATCCTTTCTGAGCAAGTGTATTTCACTGACTTGAATGGTTTAATTGTGTATTCAGTATTATTTGTCATAGCATACTGAGCAAGCACATTACACTCCAAGGCAAAACAACAGTATGCACAGTCAATATGAACCAGAGGTAACCATGGAGATTGTATAAAAGCTGGTGGTGAAAGGAATAGTTTGAAACACATACACTTGTTGTTTGGAAGGATCGAAGGATATTCATTATCAGACAAATGGAGTCTTCTTGTGTAAGTCCTCATGATTCTTTGAAGGATGTGGCTGAGAAGATCTTGTAGAATAAGGTTTCTACAGTATGCTAATGCATCTCTAAATTCTGCTCTTTTTCTGTTGCTTGAACAGTTGAACCTCAAGTTAGTGCAATCCCAATTGTCAATGAGTTTTTCACTAGTAGATATCTATAGGTGCAGATTGACAATATAAGTAACAACATGTTATGTTGTTAAGGCATTGCTAGAGAAATTGAGTTTAATAGTGTTGATGGTTTTCAAGGGTGTAAAGTATATGTTATATTTTTTAACTGTATGGGCTTCTTCAAAAGAGTTGGAAAGGCCAACTTCAAATTCAGATATTATTGTATTTGGCCCTGATGTCAGGAAGATGAATGTTGCTTTGACACGAGCAAAACTTTCATTGTTGATTATTGGAAATGCTTCAACATTGCAAAAAAACCCTTACTGGAAAGATTTTCTCAAGAATGTAAAGGACAGGAATTTTCTTTCATCATTTCAGAAGCCATAAAATCTATATTTTGCAATACACATTCTTTATGAAAAAGTTGTCTTGCCAGTAAATCTAGCATGAAATATGTCTAGGAGTCAAGAAAATGTGCAATATAAGTAAGATTTAAAGGAATGCATGAGCAGTCATGACATTAATAACTAAAAAGAGCAGGTCACAGTGATATACAAATGCTCAAATACCATAACAGTAGCAGGGTTTAGTAGCCAAGAAGGTATGTAAATGAAACCTCATGCAGATGGTTTGAGTAGAAATACAACAGGTGACTATTTCATGAGTCTAGGAGAGCAGCAACACTCTGTGGAGTTGTTAAGATCAATGGCGTTCCTTCTTGTGCAAATCCCCAGCTCTTGAAAAACACCATTGGGGGTGAATGGAAAACTCAATGGATATATTGTTGCAGATTGTGATTCTCTACAAGCATTACTCAAAAACCAAATGTATGATTCAAACACCTGAGGATGAAATAGCATATGTGCTAAGATCAAGGTTGGATTTGGATTGTAGACATTATTATACAAAATATTTAGAATCTGCAGTTGTGAAAGGAAAGGTAAGAGAGTTAGCTATAGGCAGTGGTCTTGTATACGCCTATATTACTTTAATGAGGCTAGGTTTCTTTGATAGAGGTTAAGAGTATGCAAGCTTTAGGGCTAAGGACTTGTGTACACGTGGATGCTGCTGTATTTGTTGGTGGGTTAAATCCCAATGTAACAGGGGCTGAAGACATCAAAGGGATAGGGCAAGCAATTGAAAGGACAATCATGTGTGGATCTAAGCCAATGAATGATGAGTGAAGACAGATTTGCAAAGGACAAATGAAGGACAGTGAAAACCCAGTTGCAGGTGTATAGATGGCAGATATCTATGAATGACAAACCTTAATGCCTAAGGACAGAGCTTCAAATTAGAGTTAGAGCACAGTTCTTGTTAGACAGTCAATGATAAGATTATGAGGAGGGCAATCAAAGGGATGTCAGATATGGTGTATGCAAAGGTAGCAGAGGTTTTTGCCAGTATTGGTCCACTTAAAGGATGCAAGCTCATCAGAAAGAATAGGTCATCTTATGGGTTTATAGACTGCTTTGATCATTGATCAGCTGCAAATTCCATATTAAGTCTTAATGGGTTTATGATGTTCATGGTGTTTCATTAGGCCTCATTAGGCCAATATGACAAGGACAGTCACCTTGAAGAATTCACAGTGCCAAAGGTAAGATAGTCCCAGGTTACCAGTAGACAAGATGATATTTATGATGCAAAACTTAGAAATTCAGGCATCAATGCAGATGTGTAGGTCTGCTTGTTACTCCATCAGAGGTACAAGTATCTTTCCACCTACCTTGATTCAAGAGCTCTTGAAAGTTTTTATTTCCTGGACATATATCAAAGATGTAGTATAGCACTGAATATAGTTATCAAATGCACCACGAAGCTTAACACAAAGGAAAGTTGGGATAATAATGTTGTCCACATTAGTTTAAGGCAATTTCATAAGTTGACCTTGTCCATAAGATATGCTTTGAAGCTATAGATGTGCTCAAGGCAGAATTATGGCATTCTTCTTATAACAAAGGACAGAAACATGCCAAGTTTCTTGAAACCAGATGTTCTATCAAATATCGATTTGTGGATGAATGTAACTCATTCCAGATCAAGCACACATTATGATTCACATCCCAGTTTTTTGTGTGTTGTTGCAGATAATCACAAGTGTTATTGTGGCCCTCTAGTGCAACACAATTTCTCTACCCCATGCCAGTTGGTGGGGAGGTCTCAAGGCACATTGCTGTCAACATTGTTGAACTCATTTAGAGGACAGTCTTTTCCCAAGAAGTGACAGTCCCTGTGTAAAGGGCAGCTTACAGGGGTATTGTCTTGAGGGGCCAAAATTCAGTGAAGAAGGAGCATGACAAGTCAATCATGATGGTGTTGTCCATGGTGGTTGTCAATCAAATAGCAAGGTCCCACACCTTGAGGCCATCCCAATGTTTCACTGAATGGTTGAATTAAGGATGCACGTTCATATTGATAACACATGGATCACAACTTATAATTTCCCATTAAACTTTGAGCATAGCCTGGAAGAAGCTGTAAATGATATAGAATGGAGTACTATACAGTATGTGTTGAAATATCTTGTCATTGATCTCAAAGGTCGAGCTACTTGTTTGGGTGCTTGAGCTGGTTGCTTGTGTGGTTGAGCTACTTGTTGCTTACCATGTCAAATGCTATGTAAGCAAATGTGATGTCAGATTGCCATGTCTTCAAATTGGACTTTTCAAAGGGTCGATGGTTTGGAATATCTTTGTGTAACGCCTATGAAGAGATTATCAATGACTTCATGTTATGGGGCAGCATTTGAATTTAATATTAAATCTTTTGGTGGACTTGTCATAGGCTCGGTTCTTCTTGTAATATCTCTCTTGTTTGAAATGGCTCCTTTAAGAAATATAAACGTCTTCAGACTTTCCTGTTGGTGGCGACTCTTCTAATATTAGCGGTGGCTCATGTTTCATGGTGTCGGCTTACTTATTTTCTAAAGATTCCCTATTGAGGGCAGCGTATTGTTTATGTTTTGTATCTATTTTTGCATCACCAAACTTAATGTGTGAGGCCTGTCGTGACTTTGTAAAGCAGTGCCATGTTGATTCATGCTCGAAATTAGTGAATACCTCCATACTTCAAATATATTGCACTTTGCAAAGGACGTGTTTAACATCATCATCGTAACTCAGATGCGTTTAGTAAATTCGTCATTGGTCCTTCGTGGCATCTTCATTATTTTGGTCGACCTTCTTCAAGTGCAAAAATTCTTCAATTGCTAATATTGGAAGACGCCTTTATGTAAGGCTTGTATCATGTGTTAATTTCCTATATGAAACAAATAGTGTTTTTTGGACAGACATAACTTCTACGACACTCTTTGCTGGAGATAGCACTCAGAATATTTCTTCTATGCAAATCGTGGGTTGACGACATGAGCCGACGTGTGTATGTATGATTTTGATGCGGTTTATAGGGCGGCCTTCATTATGACCTGCTAAGAGACTTTTGCAGTCCACAAATAGAAAGATGCTCATAAATCGGTTTTATTCTCCTGGGCGGTCTGCTTGAGTTTTTTGAAGGTGTGAATGGAATGTATTATGAAAGCAGATTACAGTTTATAAGAGTGCGTGAGTTTTCTCTGTAGGTTGAATAATGATTGCAGAGATAATGAAGTCGTCTGTTCTTGTTCTCGATTATTGATCAAAGACGGAAATATGAAGGCATTTTTGTAGCTTTAAGGATGCATAGATATAATCCTTTGGAGTATGGCGTGTGTGGTGTGAGCTGGGAGTATGGGTGTTGCATGTTGTTGTAGAGCATTGAAGGCCTTCATGGTGTTTAAGTATATGGCAGACCATTAATCTTTTATTGCTATTCAATTCTGGCTGAAGTTTTTGAAAGCATTGAAATTTATACTGTATTGCAATATTACTCATTGTGGGCAGACTGTAATCGTGGGGTAAAGTATTGTCAAGTTTGAGAATGTAATATGAGTCTATATGTCGGAATGAGCAGCAGCATTTTATATGAATATCTGCAATGAAGCCGAGAGTTTGAACAAAAGGTTTTTTAGAGGTTTATGAGTCTGAAGTTGGTGCTTCAGTTGTTTCGGAGTTGGTGCTTTGGGAGAGTTGGTGTTCACTTGTGTATCTGGGTTGGTGCCTTTTGAAGATAGTAAAAGCAATATTTTGCCGTAATTTTTTACCCGAAAGAGTTTTCCATATAATATCGGTGTTCATGGTGTCTAATGTTTGATTTCCTATTTTGATTTCTAATTTATATGATTTTAAGTTTTAAAGTTTGTAATACTGATTCACTCGTGCTCGCCCCCTCTCCCCCTCTCAGTATTTTCTATGTGCTCTTCAGCATGCATGTACCATTCGAAGACTTACAAAAGGAAACTTGGTTTATCAAGGATCACTAATTACGGATGCATTTTATACCAATGAAAATGCTATTTTATTGCTCGACATATTATCTAGATACTGAATAATTTTTCATTTGAGAAATATATCACAAATAATTTTTCATTGTGAAGCAACGATTGAAATTGTTAGTGAGGATGAGGAGGCATTTCCTTTTAGTCAAAACAAGGAATACGAGCTTCTAGGCCATAAAATTATAGAATTAAGGAAAGCAGAGATGGAAGGACACAAGGAAACGTGTGATAGGTTGAAATATTTAGAGGAGTTCTCAATTCAGCTTCATAGGGAAGTTGTCAAATTAAATTTTGTGCTTCGAGTAGGTTCCATAAAAAACACAATGTTCACACTTATCAACTTCTTCAAAAGATGGCTCAGCTACAGCTACAAGGTTCTTAGAAAATTTCTGACTATCAAAAGCATGCTAGGCAGTCATTCAAAGTCGAATATATTGAAAGGTTGCGAGATGAAATGCAGCAATTGGAGACTAAAAAGAAAAGGTTGGAGAATGAACTGAATTTGGTTATCACAAAACCGAGAGAAGTTGAAGAAAGGAATGAGGCTCTATGGTAGGACAAGGAGAGGCATTTCACATCTAAAATTGCAAGTGTTCAACAAAAGTCGCGTTGACTATTTGAACAAAATCAGAAAGTATAATCTAATCACATTCAGGAGCGACATCACTGGAAAGATGAATTAGAGATGTGTAGAAATGAATGTAAAGACAAACTAGAGATCCTCTACAGTATGTTAAAAGAAAGGGAATATATATATATATATATATATCAATCTCCTAGTCTTTGAAGAGAGCATGACTGGAAAGAGGAGGTCATTGGAGTAGGGAAGAGGCACCGGGGAGGGAAAAGTCTGTTTTGTATTTCTGAGAATCAATTTTTAGAAAAGAAAAACCTTTTTCTTTATTATTTTTGAGAATCAATGTTTGGGGAGCAAAGGGCTTTGATTTCAGAGATCACTCAATGTTTGGGGAGCAAAGGGTTTTGATTTCAGAGATCACTCCAAACAAGGTCTTCACAAGGGAATCTTACTGAATCTTCTTAATTCATAACATTAATCTGTCAAGTATATAAATATTTAACTGCTTCAAAACTACATGTTGCAAACCACACAAAAGTTTGAAGACCAAAAGGAAAAGTTAAAGCTTCTCAAAATAACTATAAAGATAATCTATTTTGGTTAAAGACCATAAAAAAGGCCTGTTAAAAAAATCCTACAAGCATCTATCGTCTAATCAGTCAATGGTGCATTATCATTTTACATATAAGACATGGACCAAAAGCCCAAAGCATCTTTACACAACCACAAATGATCAAATGGGAATTGTTTGCTCCCATCCATGGATAATACATGCACAGGCACACTAAACATAATTTTCGTAAATTCTTCACAATAGAAAAATGCGTAACACTTTCTTGCATATAGAGATGATAAAAAAATGCAGAATGCAGTAGCTTCTCAATTCTAAACAATCAACATATATAGTATTGTGATATGGAACAAAATCCTACATTTGTAGTAATTGAAAAAAAGGATAAAGTGCGACAAAAAAATCCTTAGGAACTAAAAGTTGTTCATGTTCAATGACCTGTATTAAAAGACGGGCAACTTTTTGAAGTTATGCATGCTGCATAAGATAATAGAGACCTAAAACAGTTACAAGATAGCTATAAGCCTGCAAATTGATATATCTCGACGTTTTCTATATATATTATATAACAAGATAAATAAACTAATTTATAAACAATGATATTTAACCTAACAACACATCTCAACTTACACATCACAGGCTTCAATAGTATTTAATAGTAAATATAAAGACTCAATAAATGTGTTGTTACCTTTATGGCTCAAAAAACTATATATATAGTTCACAAAAGAAAACCTAATCTCAGACAAGGAAGAAAAAGTACCTACTTGTATTCCAGGATCATGATAGTAATGAGGAGGTGCCTGAGACATGCTGCCAGACATCGGATACAAATATGCATCTTGTGGTACATAAGCAGGAGGATTTTTCTGTGACAGTTGATGAAAGCTTCGCATCAACAGCTGACGTTCAGCCATTTGACGCAAATCCCGATTTTTAGCCAAAACTATTTCTTTATGCAATCTCTCCCTTTCTTTGAGAAGTTCCTCCATTTGCTGGTTAAAGAAACCGATCGCGCCTTCAATGTTAAATAGCGATAGAACGTCAAGAAATTTTCTCCAAAATTCTGCAATAAAAACTCAACAGCGGATGTTGCTCATAAAGAATAGAAGATCCTTCAAATCCTATAAACAATTCCTTAACAAGACTCCGACTGCATGTCTAATCAGATTTATCTCGATTTATACGTGGCCAATATAAGGCTAGCGTGTTTTGTACTTTATATTATCATATACTTAGAACATTCCAAACGTTCATGCACATTACCTTCTAAAATGGTTTGATAAAGTTATGCATGGTCTCTCAAATTCATTTTGTCTGTAAACGGTTGAAAAGCCTCTTGCAAGATGGTTAAACGAATCTGAGCCATTCATCATTTTTCGTCAATTTTTTTGGCTGTTTTTTTAACCGCCTATTACTTTTTTCCTGCCACTATTGCTTTCGACGACTCCAAACTCTTCCTTGCTGGTATTGACTTTTCACTCCAATTTGGTGAGCTGCACCTTGAAAATAAGGTTTGGCGAGGGTTTAAAGTATGTTTATTAAAATGAAAATCATAGTCAAAATCCTAATAATGAGCACATTTAGATAGTCAAGTAGCATAATTAATATATAAGGTAAATTTTATATAATAATTTTTTTTTTATAAATATATAAAAATATAATTATATAATTTATTATTATTATATATTATATTCTTTAATAAAATTATATTTATTATTATATATAATATAATTATATTTATTATTACATATAATAGTATATATAGGTTATATTATTATTATATATTATATTCAATAATATAAAATATTAATTATTTAATACAAAATATAATTAATATATTATATATATATTATATATATATTTATTATTATATACAATATAATTATATTTATTATTATATACAATATAATTATATTTATTATTATATACAATATAATTATATTTATTATTATATATAATAATATATATAGGTTATATTATTATTATATATTATATTCTATAATATAAAATATTAATTATGTAATACAAAATATAATTAATATATCATATATTTTATATAATACAAAAAATATATATTTATTATTTATATATAATAGTATATATAGGTGGTATTATTATTATATACTATATTCTATAATATTAAATATTAAATATAAATATGAAATTATTATAATTAATAATTAATGTATTTCTATATAGATCAAATTAAATTAAATTAAATTATGAGAATCTCATAATTTAATTGATCTTTGGATAGATTAGGAAAAATAAAACTATATGTATGTTAATATGTTAGAGTATGTGGTGACTATAATAGTTAATACATGAAATAAAATAAAAGTATATATAAATATTATATAATAAAAATATAAAATAAAATTAATAATATAATAATAGTAATAATAATAATAATAATAATAATATATAACCAATATCATTTTTAAAATGACCTATCAATTGACCTCATGTACTACACAAATGTATGCAAAAAATAAACCATATTTTTCCCTAATTGACCTTCCACACTTCTTCGGCGTACCCATTGCACACTAAGATGCGATTGGTACTTTATCAATTTATAAAATTTGAATGTGTACTTCATGCTCTCTATAATTATAGGGGGGTGAACCTCTTTTCCACTTACTTAGAAGGAGGTTTAGCTTTTATATATTTTTTTATTCGAAACATTTTAATAATCTATATTAATCATAATAAAATATTATGAGGATATAAAAGGTTTATAATAAAAATATTTTTGTTTGGTAAATTATATGTTTGGAGTAATTTATTTTTATTAATTATTTGAACATATTTGAACTAAGCAAAGGATTCATCTATGATGACGAATTCATAGTTGATGGTGGGTGCATCATCACGACACACTATTGTGAGTTAGAAGTTTTCCTATGAGGGGATGTAGACTATCCCTACTACATAAGTAATAGTGAGGAGTGACTCCACTTGTGGGAGTGGCTACACTTGCAAGTGATTGAAGGAGTGTTGTGAACAATACCATCTACAAGAACCTAACTTGTGGTGTATGAGGCACTTCCCTAGTGGTAAGTAGATCATATTAGTGCTAAACCTCAAGAGATACATTATTTTCCTAAGCATGGATCTAAAAATGCATAGAGGAAACCACATTTATGTTCCTAGTTAGTTAGAAACAACAACCAATATGTTCATTAGAAAAAGTTTCTCTAGACTTCTATATTTGAAAATGAATAGCAGGGTAAGTGCAAAAAGATGGGGGGCCAAAAAGGGGGCTTAAGTGGCCACTTTTTTTTTCTAAAATCAGGAAATACTGACCTTGGATGTGAAATTGAGGATAGCTACACTCAAAATTTTGAGATGCAACAAAAACAAGGATCATAGTGCTCTGAGTCTACTTTCTAAACTACTATTTTTTAAAATGGTTGAGATTAAAGGGTTCAAAGAGGAAACCATAGAAATTTGGTGTTGTTTTTGTCAAAAACATAACATATAACTTTTGTGGCTCCCTCAAATGGTTAACTTTTTTAGTATTTTTAAAATCGCTTATGTGAGAAATTAGCTAACAGTTTGTAGTTTATGCTTGATTTTTCTAATTATTTTTTAATGAATATTTGATTTTTTACTAATTTTCAAAGTGGACACTTCCTAAAAAGTAAAAATTTGGCCATGCTACCCCTATAAATTTTGGAAACTAATTGAAAATCATTTTTTTAATATATGTAGAATGGAGTCTAGTTTCTAAAAATGTAATTTATTTGAAATTTTAATGAATGGTTAATTTATAACAAAAAAACACCAAACACTCGTTTTTGCTAAAAAATAGACACAAACAAAAGAAATTATAGATCAAAGGCTTAACATTATCAAAATGTGAAAAAATTACATCGTTAGATAGTTAAGAGAGAGCCTAACATTACCCAGGTGTTCGATTTGTTTGACATTGATACACGTGCAAACCTGATGCTCATCATGAACATGATTAGGTGAAATATTGTAGAATTTACAAAAACATATCTTTGGACATTGGGAAGACACTCCAAGCCTTTGGGTTGGTATTCCAAGGAAAATACCAAGCCCAAGTCTTGAGGATTCCCAAAGCAAGAAATAATGTGAGCGTGTTATTTCTTAGTTTTGACATGGTTCTTGTGTTTCTGCCCAAGACATGTTTAGCAAGATATAACACACTCACATTATGTCTTGTTTTCTGTTAAATCCTACTCTATTGAATTTACATATATATATTTGTATGTTTGTATGTATGTATGCTTGTATGATATGTATGTGTGTATGTATGTATGTATGTATGCATGCATGCTTGTATGTATTTATATATGTATGTATGTCTATATGTATGTGTGTATGCATGTATGTATATATGCCTAATGTATGTATGTATGTATGCCTATATGTATTTATATATGTAAGATTGTATGTACATATGTATGTATGCTTGTATGTATGCATGTTTGTATGTATGTATGTCTTTAGAGGGAGGGGGAATTTTAAGAGAGATAGAGTTGTCTAGGTAGGGTGGGAGGGAGAGACCTGAGAGAGAGAGGTAGAGAGCTAGTGAGAGAGAGATCTGAGAGAGGGAGAGGGGGTGGAAAGGAGAGACCTAAGTGAGAGGGAGTGGGAGAGAAGGGGTTGGAGTGAGAGGGACTTAGCTAGGTAGGGTGGGAGGGATAGAGGGACATAGAGAGAGAGGGGGGTGGGAGAGAGAGACCTGAGAGAGGGAGAGAGAGAGAGGGGAGAGAGAGAGAGGGGAGAGAGAGAGAGGGAGGGAGAGAAAGAAAGAGCTATGTAGGTAGTGTTCCAAAGGGAGAGAGTTGAGAGTGTGAGGGTGGGTGAGAGGGAGAGACTTGCGAAATAGGTAGAGAGAGGGAGTGCGAGAGAGAGTGAGTGAGAGAGAGGGAGTGTGTGTGAGAGAGAGAGACTTGAGAGAGGTAGAGGGTGTGGGAGGGAGTGACCTTAGAGAGAGGGTGAGAGAGGGGGCTAGAGTGAGAGGGACTTATCTATGTAGGGTGGGAGGGATAGATAGAGAGAGGGGGGGAGAGAGAGAGTTACCTAGGTAGGGTGCTAGAGGGAGAGACCTAAAAGAGAGAGGGGGTGGGATGGAGAGACTTGAGAGATAGGGAGAGTGAGGGAGTGATGGAGAGGGAGTGGGAGGGAGATAGAGAGATAAAGGGAGTGAGAGAGAGAGTGGTAGTGATTGATTGAGTGAGAGGTACATAGAAAGAGGGGGAGGGTAGATAGTGACAATTAGAGAGGGTAGGAGAGAGGAAGGGAGAGAGAGGTGAGATGGATAGATAGAGAGAGGGATAAGGGTTGAAGGTACATGATTGAGGGATTAGGGTTGATGTTCCAATGTATAGAGTAGAGGGTATAGTGTATAAGGTAGAGGGTTGAGGGGTTAAGCGTTGAGGGTTTAAGGGTTTAAGAGTTGAGGGATGAGGTTTAGGGTTGAGGGTTGAGGGTATAGGGTTGAGTATATAGGTTTTAGAGTATATGGTTAAGGGATTATGGTTTAGGATCTAATTTATAGAGTAGATGGTTGAGAATTGAGGTGAACCAAATAATTTTGGTTATGTGGGGGCTCTCTTACACTTCTAGGGTTTTGCACCTAAAAGGAGAGAGGTATAACAAAAAATTTAATGGCTCACTCAAGACTAATGCAAATATGATTGAAATATATGTATAAATAAAATGTCCTATATGCAAAGAATGGATAAAAGAGATTGATTACTAATGCAAAACTTTAATGAAATGCAATATGTTTGAAAACACAATGTGATATTCAAAATGAACTAAAGAAGCCAACAAACAATAACAAAAATTAATGAAATTAAAGACGTGCACTTGGAAACTGGAAAGTGATGGAGAGGAGCTTTGGAATCCTACAGAAATCACTGTTGAATCTCACTAGGACACTTACGCCAAGCTGGGCAACTTAGTCCTATTTTGGGGAAATTTTGTCAGAACAGGTTTCAAACAAAAGGGTACTTGAAACTATAGAAACCACTATTCATGCCTGGCAGTGGGACTAATTCACCACTGATGGTGACTTAGTCCACTTATAGATCTTGGGAAATTCAAAGGTGCAATCTATAGCTCTCATTTTGCACTTTGAAGTTTCTGACAGGTTTCCAAACCTGAAACTGCAAAATATGATCTATACATGTTCTCCAAGCTTCTTTTAGGGCTTTGACCACTTTGAATGACTTTGATAAATTTTTGAAACCTTTTCACACCTTTCTCTTTGAAAAATCTACACACAAGACCTGCAAAACATATACAAAGAGGAAGAAAAAGTGTTAAGGGTTAGTGAATAGGGGTTTTCCTTGGTCAAACCCTGGTTTGGTAATTAAACCCTTGAAAATGAAATGAAATAAGTGAAGAGAATGATGAATGAACAACATGGAATGCTACAACTCACCAAAGGTCCTTGAAGTAGAAATGTAAAGACATGCAAGTGATAGCTCCAATGTGCTTGAAAATGCCTAGAATGCTTGATTGAATGATTATGAATGATTGCTTGAGTGCTTGAATGATTAAGAAAATTGTGGAGATTAAGGAGGATGAAATGAGAGGAAAAACCCTATATTTATACATGATTATGCAAAATTTTCCAAAAATACAAAATCACATGCTGACCTCAAGGCTTAGAAAATAATATCTCGCCAAAATTTTGAAATAATTTTGATTTTTGAGCCAAGTGGGACTAATTCGCCCTTAGGGGTGACTTGGTCCCACTTAGGAATTTTTAGTGGGTGTCAAGAATTAAAGTGTATTAAATGAAGTTTAATGGGATTATCCTCAACAATACACTTAAGTAGGGCTTGTAAGTGTATAATGGGATCATTTAAACATAAGAAAGAGTATAATTATTGATGACAAGCCTAGAAAAGCATGAAAGCTTGTTACAAAACTTTGAAATAAGACTTGGTAAATGATAAAAAGAGGTTATTTAAGTGAATTATAATAATAATATCCTAGAAAAGTGTGAAAATGTGTTACAACACTTCACAACACTTTTACAAGGCATCATAAAGTTCTTAATGATTCACAAGGACCCAAGACCTAATGTGAGTGTGTTGACCACATCACAACATTCAATCAAGGAAAACTAGGCCAAAATCCATAAGAAAGGCCCAAATGAGTGTAAAAAAGTCCAAAGATACATTTTTCTATGCTACATGAGGGTCCAAGGTTTAATGTATATTGTAGAGGGTAGAGGGTAGAGGATTTAAGGGTTTTAGGGTTGAGGGTTGAGGGATTAAGGTTTAAGGGTTGATAGTTGAGGGTTTAGGGAATAAGGATTGAGGGATTAAGGGTTGAGTGTGTAGGGTTTAAGGGTTGAGGGATTAAGGGTTGAAGGTTGAGGGTTTAGGGTAGAGAGTTTAAGGGTTGAGGGTATAGGGTTGAGGGATTAGGGTTGAAGGTTTATGGTATTGGGTTGAGGGTAGTCAAGGGTTTAGGGGTTTAGGGTTTAAGGGTTGAGGGTTTAGGGTTTAAGTGTTGAGGGTTTAGGGTTTATGGTTGAGTGTTTAAGGATTTAAGGGTAGAGGGTATAGGGTTGAGGGATTAGGGTAGAGAGGGAGGGATGGAGAGAGGGAGAGATGGAGGGAGAAGTGAGATAGAGAGAATGAGAGAAGAGGAGGGAGGGACAAAGATAGATGCAGGTTGAGTATTGAGGGTATAGGGTTGAGGATCTATAGGGTAGATGGTTTAGGGTATTGGGTTGAGGGTATAGGGTTGAGGGATTAGGGTTGAGGGTTGGGGGTATTGGGTTTGTTGGAAATATGTGCCTCAAACATCACAGGCTGAAACCTCCATTGGAGCCAAGTCGGTGTGACATCCATCATGTCTGGTCGACTAGCAGATTGGTAGCATCATGTTTTGCATAGGTCGCTGTGACCTTGCAAGAGTCTTGCCGAACAAGTACTCTTTGGAGTCTATCGCTGTGACATAGAGCAGTCGCTATGACCTCTTACCGCATGAACATCTCTACCCGACAGGCCATTCAATCGGGTGTCGAGGAGATTCATAGCGATCAGGGGAACTTCAGAGTGACTTCAACACTCGAGAAGAAGTCCCAATGACATTGGAAAGTCTCACCGATGGGATACACATTAAAGTCATTGAGATAACCTATGACGGCTTGGTGAGAAGTCTTAGCGAAAGTAACATGTCTCGCCGACATTACTTTATGTTGGAGCCTTCAGGGTAAGTCTTGGAGTTTAATATGATCTCTCGGCGAAGGACGTAAGTCTTGCCGACTGTGGCTTGGTGCTCAGTATGACTTGTGTGTATTCGGCATAACGTCTTGGTGAAGGTGATATGTCTTGGCGACTGATTGATGACTTCAGGGTGACAATAGAGATCTTGGAGAAACCTCTTGGCGAAGGTGTTAAGTCTTACCGACTATTCTTTGGAGCTCGGGATAACAAATGACTTCGGTATAACCCTTGGTGACTCGGCGTGAGGTCCTGGCAAAGAACGATACTCTTGTTGAATGGTAAACTCACATCTATGAGACTTTTGGACCTCACTATGATCTCCTGGCGAAAGCGACAGGTCTCACTGACTGTTTGGTGCTTCGGTGTAACACAAGAAGGCTCGTTGAGATATCTTGGCGAGAGCGATAGTCTTGCCAAAAGGAAAACTAAAGCCGATACTGTAAGTTGTAAGCTCGGTGAAACATCTTGGTGATAATGATAACTCTTGGCGACATCAATATGAAGCTTTTGGGCATCGGGGAGACACTGTTAGTGTCTCACCGAGATGCCAACAAAGCCTGAATCTCTGTTGACTGTTTGACCGTCCTATGTGGAGTCTCGTGGACCAATAGGAGAACCCGAATCTGAATAGTTGGAAGATTGTTCATTGTGACGATTCTGTGAGGAAGCTCGACGAACATGGAACACCATGGTTATACTCTGTGATTGTAGATTGTGATTGGTTGGTTGCATCGATGGATTGCTGGGTGGTTGT
>VDFB02000892.1:0-44729 GCA_007258455.2 Sequoia sempervirens | reverse complement strand
TGTTTTGTCTTGCTCTAAAAATGGTAAAAAACTCAATATACATGTGAACTCTAGGCCCACATTCTACATATTCTCCTGGTTATTTGTGTGTTCCAACAAAAAGAAGTTTTTTGATGCTTTTGTGAAGTGTGCATGCAAGTTTTTCACATTCTGCCACCTTTTTTATGATCTTTCCACCACCTTTACATGAAATAGCAAAGTTTTCACGTCAAATTTGATATATATCAATTCAAGTCTCAATTCCATTCAAGAGTGATATACAATTGACCATTGAAAAGGAAACAAGCTTTTGAAAACCTCAAATTGTTGAGGAGTTTGATGCAAGAAGAAGCAAAGGCTACATAATTGGGTAGAACTCCTCCATTCGAATCTCCATTTTTTAGGTATGTGAAGTCCTTACACATTTTCTTTCATTCTATTTTGGCTTGCTTTTATTTTGTTATTTTGCATATTCCATGTTCATCATTGTTTGTTTCTCATTATAACCTTAGCTTGTCAATGCATATTTTAAACTACACAATTCTTTACACTTTCCAATTAAATTTTTAAACCACATCTCTTTGAGGCATTTTGTTAAACAATTGACCTACCTTGTGTATGCTTCCACATTTTGTATACACATATATATGAGAGAAGTTATAATTATGTAAAATAATACATAATTTCTCAATCCTTTTCTATGGATGTGCATACCCCTTTCGAAAGCTTTCATTTTGGAATAGGCATGGGGGATGTTAGAAAATGTAGTGGAATTTAGTTTTACACCTAGAAATTGCATATGCTTGAAATTTTCTAAAGCTTTTTCAACAAATCCATTTTGTGCATACCCTGTAATCATTCTAGTCCACAAGGACATATCTCATTGAGGTATTTTGTCAAAAAAAACTATCAAGTAGCTGATTGCCCTGTCTATGCTACCAAATTTTCCATACATGTCTACCAAAGCATTTTATCAAACAACATAGACAAGGCAATCAACAGTTTGAAGAAACGCCTCAAATAAATGGGGTCTCATGGTGATGTGCATTTTTTCAAACAATTGATTGCCTTGTCTATGCTACCAAAATTTCCATACATGTCTCTACAAAATTGGAATATACTCCTCCCACATTGATAGACCTTCAAATCTATTTTGGTTTTCATCTCTATTTCTAAACTTACCTCATCACTAATTTTGTGATATATTTTTAATGTTTCCTTGATTAGTCTACCTACAAGGGATTATAACCCTTCTCTCCACTATTTCAAGACTCTTTATTCAAGGCTAAGTTAGCAACATGGGGAAAAGTGCAACCTATCTTTCAATCATGGCATGCCACAAGACCACATTTCTTTAAGGGCATTGGATCCAAAAATTCATGTGAGCATTGACAAGCTAGTGATCTCACTAGCTTGTCAATGTGGTAGGGCTGACAAGGTAGGGGGTTGTTTGAAAAAAAATGCCTCATAGAAATGTGGTCTTACAGTGATATACATCTACAGTGTGAGGCGCAGTCACAATATTACAACTCCACATAGGTTTCTATATATGTGCACATAACATTCATTCATGTAGCTAATAGTACAAAAGACCAAAGGAAGGTATTGAGGGAGTACCACTTTTATATTAGTGATGATTACACATATTCTCCAGAGTTCATGCAAGGTTGCTTCTAGTTGTTCTACAGTGATTTGGCTCAGAGGGGCATAGCATACAACCAACATATAATATGGTGGGATAACTATGCAACACAGTTTAAGAACTCGTGGATGTTTTATTGGTTGAGAAGGATGCATGTCATTATAGGTTTTTAGCATATGTGAAACTTTTTTGAGGTCAGGCATGGAAAGGGAGAGCATATGTCAAAAGAGAATTAACATAAGAAGAGTTAAAGTATAAAGACAATGCAAAGTTGATAGATGTAAAATCAATTGTTGAGTGGTGTAATGCTTCGATGGGTCCAGGTAATGAAGGTAAGTCTTTAGTTCATAGATTTTTTTGGTTGATAGATGATACTAACATTGCACCATATGAGGATTGTTGTACAATGACATGATCGAGTGAGTTACACTCTTTCCTTAGCTTAAATGTAGGTTCATGGAGTATCCATACATGGAAGATGGCATGCTTTCATTCTTCATGTACAATGCAAGCCTAGGATGAGTGCAAGTCAAAGGAGTGGGTTAACGAATGGTGGTTAAGCTATTTCAACCCAATTCACACATATCACTCTTCGACGGGATTGAAACTGACACAGGTGAAATCATTAGTTGACTTTGACCACATATCAGATCTAGCTCAATAAGAGATATCAAGTTTCCACAATCCATAATCATAATTTTTTCTTCTGGCTTTGATTGTGTTTTTGTTTTTATCATCAACGTTTTAGATCACATATCAGATCTAGTTCAATAAGAGATATCAAGTTTCCTGATTATGGATCATGGAGTGTGATCTAAAACATTGTTGAAAAAAATAAAAACATAATCAAAGCCATAAGCAAAAATTAAGATCTAGTTCAACCAAGTAATATATCTACTTGCATAGTTTTTGAAATTCCTATTGTTATCTTACTTTGTAGTGTATTTGTAATGTTGACTAATTTCATCTAATTTGTTGCACATATCAATGTAGGGCATGTTTATGTAGTTATTACAGATAAAGACAATGAAGAGTGAATAGATTATTACTTGTGTCATTGTGTTGAGGCCAAAAAGAAATTGGAGGCCCCAGTTATAGATGGAGAAAACATCGAATACCCTACAGGCTCAGTGGTTGTTACTAGAACGTGGCTTAGAAGGTACCCACATAAGAGTGTTAATGTTTGGCTATTTCAGGACTTTGACATGCATCAAAATATTCTTCATTACTCAAACCTTGTTGTGGCATCCAATGTTCATTTGATCAAATATGAGGGTAGACCTTTGAACAAGACCTTGTGGAAGGTGCGTGAGTCTAACCATGAGGCAATACTTGACACAATAAAGAGTAGAGAAGACTTGGATGGTTCTTTGGATTAATTTTCTAATGTTTATATCATGTATGAGGTGATTGATGAAGTTATCAGACTTGCAAATGTAGCACACTTTATGTTTGGAACTGTGGAAAATGATAGATAGTTCAATGGTATTTTATTTTTTTCTCAAAAATATGCAAAAAAAAATTGATATAGGATATTCTCAATAGATTAGTAAACTAAGTGGAAGATTAAATTGTGTTGTTTTTGTAACAGGTTACAAGTTTCCAAAAGGTTGGAAAGTAATAGTTTGGTTATGGTCTATTCATGTTGATCCTCATTACTTTGAGGACCCTCTAAAGTTTAATCCTGATAGATGGGAGGTATGCTTGATATTCATATAAAAATCACTTTTTAAGATATTCAATGTACTAGATTGACTAGTGATAAGTTATAAGATATTGCATAATTTAGCACACAAGTTTTAGATTATTGACATATCACATGTTTATTTGAATCAATTATGTGATTATTAATATTTACAATATGTTTTCTTTGTTTAGGTGGGAGCTAATAAACCCAAATGAAGTTATAAAGTATATGCCAAATCCAAGACTAGTAGATGGTACTAAATTATTCATTTGAAGTTAACCTCATCATGATCACCTATAATGATGACATTATAAGAACATCAAAATGTATGAGTGACATTGTAAAAGATCTATGAGAATGGAGTACCTAAGACATCTTTGAATCGTATTTTTGGTTATTGAAAAAGAATCTTATAAGTTGAGTTTGTGTGCATGAAAATGAGGCACATTGATTAAATATTTGATTTAAGTGGGGTGTTGGAATTCACATAGATTTATTTTTTTCTCATAATTTTGTATTACCACTTGATAGTTTTGAGAAAGCATTGTGCCTACAAGTACAAGCACTTGGGTGTCATATTGGTGTATGAAGCATATTAGACAATTGTAGCACAAAAATAAGAATTAGGATTGCCAAATAAATCTCATTTTATTGTAAACATCATATTATTAATATAGTGAGTGTAATAACCATTAATGGTTACGAATCATTATTTTTCTTCTTTTATTCTCCCCCTATTATAACTAGCACCACTTGGCTAACTTATTATTAAAACTACATTTATTAAAACAAATCAACCTAATGATTATATATCAATATCAATATAAAATACCATCTATTCACATAAACATTTAAGAAGTTCAATTTGTAATTTTTTTTATGCATAATGTCATAAAATAATGTCAACATGTCATAAAAATAATCACATTTATAAGTAATAGAAGCATGCATGAATTTTTAGATGTTGTTCAAGTAATATGAATTAACTCAAGTACCCCACAAGTTCTTCACACATGTTTTCCAACTAAAAATTCATGGCTTCCCTCAAACATTTGTAATTGAGTTTGGGATCCAGTTCCCTAGTGCCTATTTATTTCTGCCCTCAAACATTTGTAATGATATTTACTAAAATTTTGAAATTTATTGCTTCCCTCAAACATTTGTAATTCATGCAGCATAATCCCTTAAGAGTCCAAATTGCAAAAGGGCAACAATCTTTGACAGCTTGTTACTCGAATACTGTGTTAGCTACAAGCATTCTATCTGAGGCATCAAGATCACATAGGGAACCTCTACAATAACCCCTCTCAATTTTATTTTTTTAATCTCAGAGTCATTTTCCCATGGTGTCTAGTTTTCACTTGATGGAAAAAGTGTCAAATGCAAGCAGTGTAAAGTTGCAAATTGGTGCAACTTTCATTCTGAAACTCGTACTTCTAAAAAAACTGTTCCAACACGTCTAGATGGGTACATTTACGCTAGGCATGGTCCTCTTTCGCACACAAACATGTCGAATCACTCTGAGCTACATTCAACTAGTTTGATCCCTTAAGAGTCCAAAGTACAAAATGACTGCAATCTTCGACAAGCTATTACTCAAAAATTGTGAGGCTTACAAACTCTTTGTCTAAGGCCATAGGATCGTGTTGGGACCCTATACAATAATCTCTCTTAATTTTTTATATCTCAGAGTCATTTTCCCATGGTGTCCAGTTTTCACTTGATGGAAAAAGTGTCAAATGCAAGCAATGTAAAATTGCAAAGTGGTGCAACTTTCATTCTACAACTTGTGTGACCAAAAAGACTATTCCAACACATTTGGGTAGGTACGTTTACAATAGACATGGTCCTCTTTCACACCCAAACATGTTGAATCACTTTGAACTATGTTCAACCGACTCGATCCCTTAAGAGTTCAAAGTGCAAAATGACTACAATCTTCAATGGGCTATTACTCGAAAAATGTGATGCTTACAAACTCTCCATTTGAGGCCATGAGATTATGTTGGGCCCATCTATAATAATCTTTCTTGTTTTTTGTTATATCAGAGCCATTTTTTTGTGGTGTCTATTAGATTCTGTGAGAAGCGAGAACCAAGCCAGGATCTGATGTCGGTCGTAGATCACATGCAACTTCACTCAATAGATGATCGAAGATAAAAATAGAGGAATGAAGAGAAATATGAAATGAGAGAAAAATAGAGACAAGGCAAGAGAAAATGCATAATACTCTCAATACTCTCACCAATCGATCACCAAACTAGCTGAACTAGTGAAGGTGAGAGGAGAGTGTTCAATATATAGAAAAATAAGGGAAAATACATCTAAGTCGTGCATTAACTCCTACTACCCATAAAAGGTGGGAGGTTATCACCTACTTGGAAAATGAAAAAACATGTGGCATAACCTCCTTAGGTGAAGACAAAGAGGAGGTGGCACATAAAGCCAAAAGAGGGTGAGAAACCCAACAACCCTATAACCTACCTAGGTAAAAACATAATAGTGGTTATGAGAGGTGGCACAACAAGCCAAAAAAGGATGTGTAACTCAACTACCCATGTGTGGGGAGAGAGTGACACATGTAGCTATTGTATTTTTCCACGTGTCCTCATATTAACCACTCTTAATAAACCTAAGAAAGCTTAAATAATATGTGTAGGAAAAAATAAATACCCCTAACATAAGGAAAATAAAAAACCTACACTAACACCCCCCTTAAGTGTAGCTTAGGTGGGTGAAAAGATGGGTCCCAAAAAATGAGGCCATATTAGGTACCCATGTACATAGAGATAACCCCCCAAAAGAGGAATAACCCCCCTAAATAGAGAGAGAAAATAAACCCCCCCCCCAAAGTAGAGAGAGTAGAATGAAGGACAAAGAAGCCCCCCCTGAAGTAGAAACCTGTCGCACCCCTAGCAAAGCTCATAGCTTTAGGAACTTGCTTTCTGTGAAGGGTTTGGTGAAGATGTCCATAGTCTGCTCTGATGTAGAATAATACTTAAGACCAACGATGCCTTCCTGAATCAACTCCCGAATGTAGTGCATATGAATCTCAATGTGTTTTGTCCTTTGATGATGAACTAGATTCCTTGAGATCTGTATTGCACTCTGATTATCAAAAAAGATGACTATAGGATTTCTGAATGGAATGCTAAACTCAGTGAGAATATTCTAAATCCAAATAGCCTCAGTGGTGGCATTAACTTCCCCTTGATACTTAGCCTCTTTAGATGAAATAGCAATTGTAGACTACTTCTTGCTCGACCAACAAACTAGACCGAAACCAAGAGAGAAGCAATACCCAAAAGTAGACTTGCAATCCTGAGAATCACCTGCCCACTCTGAATCTATATGTCCTAGTAAGTCAATATCCACACCAAATGCATAGTGAATCCCATAACTATTAGTACCCTTAATTAATGTAGTGGAGGATCTGCTTAGCTACTTTCTAATGCAACTCATGTGTCTCCTGCATGAATTGAGAGACCATGCCCACAACATATGAAATGTTGGGCCTCGTATGAGTCAAGTAGATGAGAATCCCAACAAGCTATCAGTACAAAGTGCCATCAACCAAAGGTGAGGAACACTTAGCCTCAAGTTTGACCCCTGACAGAAATGGATCAATGCAGGCTTATGGTTAGCCATGCAAAATCTGGAGAGCATGTCAAGTGCGTACTTGGGTTGTCTAAGGAAAATACTCAAAGATGATTGAGTGATCTCAATCCATAAGAAAAAATGAAAAAGACCCAAGTCTGAAATCAAAAATATATCATTTAGAGCATTTTTCACCACCTTGATGGTGGATGAGTGACTCCCAGTGATCAACAAGTCATCGACATATAAAACTAGAATGTGAGAGTGTCACCCTACTGTAGAATATAGACGTTTGGATCAAAATAGCATTGAGTGAACCCAACTGTCAGAAGGAAGGAGTCCATCTTGGCATACCAAGCTCAAGGAGCTTGTTTAAGGCCATAAAGAGACTTCTGGAGATGAAACACAAGTGAAGGATCCTAGACGAACCCTTGTGGCTGCTCCATGTAGATTTCCTCCTGAAGGTCACCATGAAGAAAGGAACTCTTCACATCCATCTGATGAACTTCCCATCGATGTGATGTAGCTATATCAAGGAAAAGTCGGATGGAATTCACCTTAGCAACTGGTGCAAAAGTATCAGAGTAATCAATCTCGAGAACCTGGGAGAATCCTTTTGCAACCAAGCGAGCCTTATGCTTATCAACCAACCCATCTGCTGTAATTTTTTTTTGATAGATCCACTTGCATCGAACAAGTTTCCTTCCCTTAGGAAGAGGGAAAAAATCCCATGTGTGATTCCTCTCTAAGGAATTGAACTCTTCTTGCATTGCAGCATCCCACTCAGGAATACCTGAAGCTTCTCGAAATGACTGTGGATCAAAAGATAAAGTAACAAAGAGATGTGGAGCTTGTTGAAACTGTGACCTTTTTCTTCTAGTAACTGATGGATCACCAACCCAATCACCAGCTGACTCAAGTGTCTGACGAGCCCAAAGAGGAGCAAGGGATGAAGAGTCTGGAGGAGAATCATCAACTTCTGAATGATGAATAGGAGAAGAATGCGAATCCTCATCAT
This sequence comes from Sequoia sempervirens, assembly GCA_007258455.2. Classification (NCBI taxonomy): domain Eukaryota; kingdom Viridiplantae; phylum Streptophyta; class Pinopsida; order Cupressales; family Cupressaceae; genus Sequoia; species Sequoia sempervirens. The sequence goes on along the minus strand of VDFB02000892.1, from coordinate 36,806 downwards.
CACTTCCACCATCTGAAGTGGAGGAAGAAGACTCCTCATCAAGATTAGGAGAATTAAGATCCTCAGAAGAAATTTCATCATGATGCATGGGATCCAATATAATAGTGGATGGAGAAGTGGTAAGAGAAGAACTTGAAGGGATCTCCTCAAAATGAACACTCCTCTCAATGAACAACTCATGAGTGGTAGGATGGAGAATCCTATAGCCTTTGACACCATCTGGATACCCAAAAAATGTGAAAGGATTGCTCTGTGAATCCATAGCCTTTCATTTCTCTGCTGGAATGTGGGCCCATGCAAGAGAGCCAAACAATCTAAAGTGCATAACTGTGGGTTTCTGACCAGTCTAAGCTTGAAAATGAGTTACCCCCTTCACAACTTTGTGAGAAAATTTGTTCTGGATGTAACATGCACAGTTGATGGTCTCTGCCCAGTATTGAGGTGCCAAAGATTTGGAGTGAAGCATGCAATTAGCCATCTCTTGTAAGGACCTATTCTTGCATTCTACGACACCATTCTACTAAGGACTGTATGGAACTGTGTGTTGCATGTTGATACCTTCCGAAGCACAAAACTATTCAAATTGATGATTCACAAATTCACCCCCATTATCTGTATGCAGAATCTTGATGAACTTCCTAGACTGTTTCTCTGCAAAAGCTTTGAAATCCTAAAAAATGCTTAAAGACCTTAGACTTCTACTTGAGAAAGTAAACCCAAGTGTATCTAGAAAAGTCATCAATAAATGTCAAGACATATCTAGCCTTGCTGAAAGATGGTTGTGGAAATGGTCCCGCTAAGTAACTGTGTACCAACTCCAATAGTTGTGTAGCTCTCCATGCTTTTCCTTTATCATATTTCTCCTCAAGATGCTTACCAAGAATGCATCCTTGGCAAACAGGTCATCAGAAAATCAAATAGAAGGCAACCCTATAACCATATCCTCCTAACTAAGTTGCTGCAAGTAATGGTAGTTCAAGTGGCCAAACCGTTGATGCCACAATAAACTCACCTCATTTGCATGAGTAAGGCTATCAAAGGAGAGTCAGGAACAAAGTGAGAAAATTGATATAGTTTGGATTGATGATATGCTTTTCCCATGACAACTGTAGACCCATTATGCATTTCACTGATTACCACTGTATCTAGAGTGAACTCAACTTGCTTGCCAAAACCAATGTGAGTGATCTGATAAAAAAATAGGAGATTAGTTGACAAATATGGAACACAAAGAACATCCTTAGATGTCCCTTCACCCACGTCAATAGAACCTTTCCCATGCACTTCAACAAGAGTCTCATCACCCATTAATATGGTAGGAATAAAACATGGCTCCAAAGAGGTAAAATTATCCTCTAATGAGGGCATGTGGTGTGAAGCACTTGAGTCAATGATCCAAGAATCTAGTTGTGAAACAACAACTAGGGCATTTCCCTTTCCTTTCTCCTTACTTTTTTCTATGTCCTTAGAAGACCCTTCTGACAAACTCTATTTGACCGAATCAGGCACCTTGATATTGTTCTTTTCTAGAAGATGTGAAAGGTGGTCAATTTGTTTCTTTAAATATTTGTGTTCATCATGGCCAAGCCTCTTACAGTAAGAAAATTTAACCTTATCCTTCTTAGGTTGTTCTCCTTTTGATGAAGAGGTCTGATTATCTACTTTTAAAGTAGCAGATTTCTTGTCTTTCTTCTTCTCTCCTTGGTTCTTTTGCTTCTTATCTTGCTTATTAGACCCTTTATGTTCTTTTGTGCCCTGATTAACAACCAAAGAATGTGACTTAAAGGGTTTAATTGTACCCATTAGAACCAATTTGTCTTGCTCCCTAGTGAGTTCTGCAACAAACTCATCTAAAGAAGGCATTTTATATGCAAAACCTAGGGCACATTTTGTAGCATAGAATATAGAAACAAATATAGAATAGTTAGGACCAAGCTTAGAAATAATACTCAAGATCAGTTGTTTATCATCCTTCTTGATTCCACATTGTTCTAACTGCAATCTAATGGCCTTCAATTTTGTGAAGAAGTCTTGTATAGTGTGAAAACTGCTAGGAATTAACCCTATGAGTTCATTCTCTAACTGATGACCCCTTAACTCATCCTGCTTACCAAAGAGGCTTTCCAATTTAGTTCACACTTCATTTGATGTAGTGGCAGATTCAATGTGAAAAAGAAGGACAGGAGAGACTGACATACATAGAGTACCAAAGGATTCATCACATTTATTAAACCATTTTGTCTTTTCTACAGCATCTTGTGGTTCAGTTTCAAGTCCCATTGTTACACGGTGATATCCATGTCTTTTCAAATATATTATCATCTTAGATTTCCATTCAAAATAATTATATGGAGTTAAAATTGGAATTGTAGATGCATCCATGAGAGCAGAAAAGAATATTACAAAGAAGAAAGAAAAGTATGAAGAAAGAAGAGACACAAGACACCCCCCTTTCCACTAGTCTCAAAAATCACATTTCCAAGATATTACAATGTTGGCACTTTATGATTAGTGCTTTTACAAGGCTTTTCCAGATTACAAGGCTTTTAAGGCTCTTAATAGCCAAAATTACAATATTTGATACAAATTAATTCTCAAATAAAATCTAGAAAAATAACCTTGTAGCTATGTTTTGCTCTTTAATATCTTTTCAACACTTTTTTTTTTGTTTTCAAAAAATGGATTACAAAAGTGAAAGATAAGACTTGTTGAAGATAAAAAAATGCATTAGATTTAACCTAAAATAACTTATTGAAAAAGACATAAATTTTTATTCAAACCTTTGCGAATGGAAAGTGCTCATTTCTATCTTTCCTTCAAGTACTCATTTGCGAAAATTTGACACTCGAGGCAAAAGTTATGCAATTTTTAAAAAAGATGCAAAATTTGCCTGTGAAAAATGACTCATGCCTTTTTATGATTTGATTTTTGCAAAATTTATCAACTTTTTGAAAAATGTAACAACTACCTAGATGGTTTTTCGATGTTGGGAATTAAACTCATAAATCATTTTTCTTGAAAACGAGTGGAAGCCACATTTTTGAAGCCAAAATAAAAATGGCTCTAGTAAAAATTCATGTTTTTAATTCTGATTTTTTTACTGTATCCTCCAATCTCCGATTTTGGTGAAATAAAAGTCAATTTTGACTTTCTCTAACCATTTGGACTCTGGAAATGCTGAAAAAGCCTCCAATATTACTAAAAAGCTGCAAATCACCTAGATCTCACAAGAACAAATATATGTAAATCGGATTAAATATATGCTTATTTTTCCTTTAAACTATTCTGATTCTCTAGGTCATATGAGGATGCAGGAGAAGAGAATACTTGGTTTTAAAGGAAAAATATTAGCTTTCTATTAGTCTCAAATCTCTCAAAAAATTAGAAAAACAATGAGCTATACCATACAACACAAATCTGATACCATGTTAGATTCTAAGAGAAGCAAGAACCGAGCTAGAATCTGATGTCAGTCATAGATCACATGCAACTTCACTCAACAGATGATCGAAGATCAAAATAGTAGAATGAAGAGAAATCTAAAATGAGAGAAAAATAGAGACAAGGCAAGAGAAAATGCATAATACTCTCAATACTCTCACCAATTGATCACCAAACTAGCTGAACTAGTGAAGGTGAGAGGAGAGTGCTCAATATATAGAAAAATAATGGGAAATACATCCAAGTGGTGTATTAACTCTTACTACCCATAAAAGGTGGGAGGTTATCACCTACTTGGTAAATGACAAAACATGTGGCATAACCTCCTTAGGTGAAGACAAAGAGGAGGTGGCACATAAAGCCAAAAGAGGGTGAGAAACCCAACAACCCTATAACCTACCTAAGTAAAAACATAATAGTGTTCATGAGAGGTGGCACAACAAGCCAAAAGAGGATGTGTAACTCAACTACCCATGTGTGGGGAGAGAGTGACACATGTAGCTATTGTATTTCACCATGTGTCTTCATATTAATAACTCCTAATAAACCTAAGAAAGCTTAAATAATATTTATAGGAAAAAATAAATACCCCTAACATAAGGAAAATAAAAAACCTACACTAACAACGTCTAGTTTTAACTTGATGGAAAAAGTGTCAAATGCAAGCAGTGTAAAGTTGCAAAGTGGTGCAACTTTCGTTCTACAACTCGTGTGACCAGATGGATTGTTCCAATGCATCTAGATGGGTACATTTATACTAGGCATGGTCCTATTTTTCACCCAAACATGTCGAATCACTTTGACCTATGTTCACCTAGCTCGATCCCTTAAGAGTCCAAAGTGCAAAATGGCTGCAATATTTGACGAGCTATTACTTGGAAACTGTGATGCTTACAAACTGTCCATCTAAGGCTATGTGATCATGTTGGGCCCCTCTACAATAAAATCTCTCGGTTTTTTCCATCTCGAAGGCGTTTTCTTGTGATGAAGACTTTTCAATTGAGAAAAAAGTTGTCAAATGCAAGTAGTGTAAAGTTGCAAAGTGGTGCAACTTTCGTTCTGCAACTCGTGTGACCAAACAGAGTGTGCCAACGCATATGGATGTGTACATTTACATTAGGCATAGTCCTCTTTCACACCCAAACATGTCGAATCACTCTGACCTACGTTCAACCAGCTCGTTCCCTTAAGAGTCCAAAGTGAAAAATGGTTGCAATCTTCGATAGGCTATTACTCGAAAATCATGACACTTACAAACTCTTCGTCTATGTCTACGAGATCGCGTTGGGCCCATCTAAAATAACCTCTCTTAGTTTCTGCTATCTTGGAGGAATTTTCCCGTGGTGATGACTTTTCAGTTGAGGAAAAAGTTGTCAAATGCAAGTAGTGTAAAGTTGCAAAGTGGTGCAACTCTTGTTCTACAACTCGTACGACCAAACATACTATTCTAACATGTATAAATGGGTACGTTTAGGCTAGGCATGGTCCTATTTTACACCCAAACACACTAAATCGGTCTGAGCTACGTTCATGCGACATAATCCCTTAAGAGTCCAAATTGCAAAAGGGAAACAATATTTGACGACTTGTTACTCAGAAACCGTGACACTTACAAATTCTCTGTTTGAGGCTATGGGATCATGTTGAGACCCTCTACAATAACCTCTCTCGGTTTTTTCTATCTCGAAGTTGTTTTCTCATGGTGAAGATTTTTTAGTTAAGAAAAAAGTTGTCAAATGCAAGCAATGTAATGTTGCAAAGTGGTGCAACTTTTGTTCTGCATCTCATATGACCAAATGAACTATTCCAACATGTTCAGATGGGTACATTTATGCTAGGAATGGTCCTTTATTGCACCCAAACATGCCGAATCACTATTACCTATGTTCATCCGGTTTAGACGTCCTAGAAAAAATTGAATCTTAGTGGGTGCCCACCACAAACTAATGACTCCTTTGAATCTTAGCGGGTTCCCTCCAAAAACTAGAGATTATTTTAGAATAACAAAAGTGGAGGTGAGGACATAGAATAGAAGGAAAAAAATGAGAGAAGTGATGATCAACCTATGAAAATGGGATATGAAAAGTAGAAAACGAAATAGCGAAGCATATAAGAGCCATTAGAGGTTTGTATAGAGAAGGTAACATAGGTTACACTATAAATATCTATCTTCCCTCTCCTCCTAGCTTTATCCCTTTTAAATTCTTCCTTGAATTCCATATTAAATTAGCACATAAGTAAATGATACATTGTTGGTGAAACATTTTTGGAAATATTGAAGCTATTTTGCATCAACTAATAAAGTTGTTTAGCATCAATCACTAAATATTCAAGACAAACCATGAAGGACAACAATGAGCAATGCTAGGGATAACCAATTAATAAGTATACATGTGAATAAGTCAAGCATACATGTGAATAAGTGAATCACAAGTACTCAAATACACGTAAGCCTTGAAGTATACACATGAATACATAGTATACACATTAATACAAAGTATATATGCATGAATACAAGGTATACACATGAAAACACATAAGTCGTAAAGTATACATTGGAATACACGTAAGTCACAAAGTATACACGTAAGTTATAAAGTATACACTTGAATACATGTAACTCATATCTATTGAACTGTGGATTTATAATGCAAATATGGACACCATTGATAAAAAATATTTGTATTAACCTAATAGCCATGTAGGCATACATCAATATATGTCAATATAAGTATAAAATATATACAAAATAGCCATATAGGCTTACATGAATTCCATATAGGCATACAATGTCAAATATATGCAATACAAAATATGTCCAAAAATGCCATATATGCATACAACAAAGGGCCCTGGAATCAAAAGTCATTGCTCTCGAGGATCTCGAAACAAATTCTTTCCCTTTTATTGTCGGCCCGATGGTGATAAGTCTGTCACTTGTTTACTCTGAGGTCGAGGAGTGGGCCTACTGCTCCTCCTAAGGTTTAGTTCCTGATCAAGCCTTATTGTTACAATAACAAGTAAAGACATTAATGTATAGAAATTGCATTATAAAAAATGATATATTTAACAAAATAATCACTTACCACCTCTAGACAATCACTCTCCTTGAGGGAAATATTCACATGCCCATGCTGTGGTGTGTTGAAGCCTTATAGAAACCATCCAAAGAGAGATTAAACTATGAATCAATAATAGTTTGATTTTTCACCAACTAACAACTATAACAACGAATGTAAATTGAAATTTAGTAATCTTCCACATACCCCCATGAGAGGAATCAAGAAGTCTATAGCAGAAGAAACACCAAGCTCCATTGCTCTATCAACATCTGGAGGTGTTTCCACTTACAACATCTAAAAATAAAACAACAAATTATTCAATCACAAAAACTACAATAGTGATGCACATCATAGCTTATAATGTATGAGATAATGAACAAAATTTTGAGTACTTATTGAACTATATATTTCTTACTATCATGCTTACTATTTTCCCTATCCATAACTTGTTCGAAAGCACCTATTTTAGGCTTTTATCCATAGCAGCAAGGTGGTGAACCGTTTGATAAATTTTTTTGGTAGACATGTACAAAAACTGTGGTAGCATAGAGAAGGCAGTGAACTATTTGAAAAAAATGCCTCAAAGAAATGTGGTCTCATGGTGATGGAATGCCATTACAAACAAATGTGTCATGGAATTCCATCACCATGAAACCACATTTCTTTGAGGTATTTTTTTCAAACAGATCATTGCCTTCTCTATGGTATTATGCTGGGATGGGGTGGATGGTATAGTGTGGTCTTGGTTATGAGATGGAGGGTGATCATGACATGAAGAGGGAGGGGTGGGGATATGAACAAGTGGAATAAAAGGTGGAAGGTTCCATGGATTGGTAAATTGAGGATGAGGATGAGGACCTTGAAAAGAATTTCGAGGGGAATTTTGGCTAAAGGCTTGGTTTCTATTCTCAAGGTAGTGAGTTGTTTGAAAAAATGCCTCAAAGAAATGTGGTCTCATGGTGATGGAATTTCATTCCATCCCCATGAGACCACATTTATTCAAGGCATTTTTTCAAACTACTCACTTCCTTGTCTATGCTATTCCTTACTATTATTCTTTGATAGATTTTTTCCAAGCATCCATAGATTCTTGGAAAGCACCTTTTTTTGGCTTTTAGCCATAGCAGCAAGGAAGTGAACTGTTTGATAAAATGCTTTGGTAGACATGTATGGAAAATTTGGTAGCATAGAAAAGGCAGTGAGCTATTTGAAAAAATGCCTCAAAGAAATGTGGTCTCATGGTGATGGAATGTCGACATTCCATCACCATGAGACCACATTTCTTCGAGGCATTTTTTCAAACTACTCATTGCCTTGTCTATGCTATTGCTTACTATTATGCTTTGAGAGATTTTTTTCAAGCATCCATAGTTTGTTGGAAAGCACCTTTTTTAGGCTTTTAGCCATAGTAATACGTTTGATAAAATGCTTTGGTAGACATGTATGGAAAATGTGGTAGCATATAAAAGGCGGTGAGTAGTTTGAAAAAATTCCTCTAAGAAATGTGGTCTCATGGTGATGGAATGGCATTCCATCACCATGAGACCACGACTTCAAAAAATTCAAGTCCTTGCCTTGTCAATGTGTGCTTACTATTATGCTTTGATATATTTTTCCAAGCATCCATATTTTGTTGGAAAGCACCTTTTTTGGGATTTTAGCCATAGCAACAAAGGAAGTGAACTGTTTGAATAAATGCTTTTTGCAGTAGACATGTATGGAAAATGTGGTAGCATAGAAAAGTGAGCTATTTGAAAAATTCCTCAAAAGGGAAATGTGTAATGGTCTCATGGTGTGATGGGATGGTTCCATCTTAATGAGATACGACTCTTTGGTCCCTAAACTATCTGCCTTGTTTATGCTATTGCTTACTATTATGTTTTGATAGATTTTTTTCCAAGAATCCATAGTTTGTTGGAAAGCACCCTTTTTAGGATTTTAGCCATAGTAGCAAGGAAGTGAACTGTTTGATAAAATTATTTGGTAGACATGTATGGAAAATGTGGTAACATAGAAAAAGCGGTGAGCTGTTTAAAAAAATGCCTCAAAGAAATGTGGTCTCATGGTGATGGAATGTCATTCCATCACCATGAGACCACATTTATTTGAGGTAGTTTTCAAACTACTCACTGCCTTGTCTATGTTATTGCTTACTATTATGCTTTGATATATTTTTTTCCAAGAATCCATAGTTTGTTGGAAAGCACCTTTTTTAGGCTTTTATCCATAGCAACAAGGAAGTGAACTATTTGATAAAATGCTTTGGTAGACATGTATGGAAAATGTGGTAGCATAGAAAAGGTAGTGAGTTTTTTGTAAAAATTCCTCAAAGAAATTGAGTCCAGTGGTGATGGAAATCACCATGAGACCACATTTCTTTGAGGAATTTTGTCAAACAACTCATTTCCTTGTCTATGCTATTGCTTACTATTATTCTTTCATATATTTTTTCCAAGCATCTATAGCATAGACAAGGTAGTGAACTATTTGAAAAAATGCCTCAATAAAAAGTGGTCTCATGGAATGCCATGATAAGAAAATGCAATTGGCAGCTAATCCTAGTTATCACTTATGCTATGTGAAGTAATTGCACAATTGCTTATGTTGACTTTCTAAACAACTATATTGTAATTAAAATTTTGTCATCTATCAACATCTAGTTATTAGTTATGCAATGTGAAGTAATGCTTTGAGTTTGAAAGATGTACAATGCAGTGTAATCAACAATATGAATATAAACTACACAAATCTATTAAGTACAATTCATTAGTTAAACTCTTTATTCTATTACTAGCATGAAGGTTTTTCCAACTCCACTAGCACTGGGAGGTGTTCCCACAAAACCTCCAATATTAGCCCATTCAACATCCAAAATTAGATATTAGAATACCATTCATATAGCAATGCTATTCACATGTAATAAATTTATAATTGTTTACTACTTACATACCTCAATGGTAGATGCAATGGAGTAATAAATAGGTGGAGGGACAGTGTATCCATTATCAACACTGTGACCTTAAAATTTTATTACAATCATTAAAATAAATTAATCTTGCATTTAAAAAATGAAATTTAATAAATTAAATTCAATGGACATGCTAACATTTACTTGATTATCGATGCTGAAAGCCTCATTCAAAATGTCAGTTGCCATCACCATCCCTGTGGTTGCAAACGTATCCTACGCACTAGTCTCCTGAGTGTTTGTGGGGTCATATGTACAAGTTGACCCACAAACTTGACAATAATGGGGTGGAAGCCTACCCCTTGAAGTCTCCCCTGGATGGCATTGTACTACAGGATTGGCATGATGGATGATACTCAGGGTCAAAGAGTTGATAGACTGCAAAGTGTCCACCTCAGCACTCTCCTTCGCGACGAAAGGGATAACGACGTGCTCATGAGATGGCCTAGCAAGAGCTCATCTCCCTTGCTACTAAGGATCCTGATGTGCACCTGGTCTATCCTGTGCTGACACTCCACTTCTCCCCTGAAAGTCCCTCATATCAAAATAGTTGGGGATTTTGTTCAGGATGAACTCCTAGTAGAGTTTCCTCAAGAAATATTGGGGGACTTCGCTATTGCTACATGGTGGATAGTCAAAAACCATCCACCACCTATCCCAAAAATTGTTCCTAATCCCTTGGTAGTGGAACCAATGGATATGAAACCTCTTGGCATTAAGGTCAAGATTTTGATTTGTGAGTGGGTCAGTGAGTAGTGAGTACAAATCATATTTTATAATTTTTTCATCTTTTACTTCTTTATATGATAATTTATTTGCATAAAAATTCCTCCACGCCTACCTCCTATCTACCCAACCACTTAATTGTTTGTTGATTGCATCTACATGTGTTAACATATCTTGAAGTGAAGTCACAAGTTTTCTTTCCATGGTTGAGCTTACAAGATCGTTCAACCTTGTGATTAACTCCACAATTTGTTTTTTGTTGTTTTCAATTACCCCCATTAAATTTTGTTGAGTGTTATGCAGGAGCATCAAAGTGCATGGGCTATCTTGCACAACCAAGAAAAATATTTTATTTTATTTTATTTTTCCTTTTCTCAATTTTGGTGTGTTGTTGGTCTTGCAGGCATGAAATAATTATTCTTCTCCCTTCCTTCAACGATTTCACTTTTGTTTGGCACGAGCTTTGGATGCACTATTTATGTATTTGATGTAAATTCCAATTACATCTTGGAAACACATCAAAGAATGGATTTTTTTTATTAATTTGTAACTGGGTGATCCCATAATAGTGGTTTACAATTTTTGGCCAAACTGGACACTGAAATTATTATTTTTAACTAAATCTTCACATTCGGGCACCTATAGCAGCTAAACTGTGAAGAATTTAAAGATGGTGCAAACTAGAGTCTCATCAAATTTTGTCTGTAGATTCTAAAAATATTTTTTCAAAATTTTGGAATCCAAATTGCACTTTTTCCATCTCCCACCAAATAGATTTTTTTAGAAACAACATTTTAAAAAGTGGCGTTAACGCTTTTTCCATGAAGGATAAATTATAATTCTTTCAAATTTAGATTTGTAACTCCTGATATCTAGTGCTTCCACTTGTTAGATAGTTTTTTTATTGAATATTTTTCCTTAATCAAGTTTCAAAATCAAAGCGAATTACAATTCAAACATAAGCCATCAGTAAGCGTAACTTTTTTGTATATGTAAAAATTTAATTTAATTTTTGTTGGATCAAGGACTTCAATATCTAGTGCACTCATATTTTCAAAATTTTTTTGATAATCTTCTATTTTTTCCATGAAGAACAAAATTCATTTTCGATGAAAACCTATGTTTAATAAAACTTAAAAACAAATACATAAAAAACCAAACATATTAAAATTATATTCATTGGATAGCTTGTTCTAAGGAATACCATAATCATTTGAAATAAATTTTAAATGAATTCATTTGATCCCCAAAATCAAATCAAAAGTGATTTTTATCAGCATTTTGATAGGTGTAAAGGAGACGCATTTATAGGTATGGTTTAAAACTAGCGAGGTTCTATCCAAGAGGGTTTGATCTAAGGTGATTTGATCAAACCCTCTTCAATTGGAATCCTTAAAATGGAACTTTTTAAGGCTTAAATCATTATATTTTCTAAAAATATGTGATTTTAGCTAAAATTTGTTCCTCTCAGGAATTGTAAACCACTATTATGACAGCACCCAACTCCTAATATTAAATTAAAGAATCAAATAAATGTTTTCCAATGGTGTTTGGTGGCTGGGAGTGGAGGTGCATGAAGGAGCTAGTGGATGTCAATTTGGGAAAATATTTGAATTTTGGCAAGGAAAAACAATCAAGGAGATGAAATGCATGATACCCATGCTCATGAAGGATTAATGAAGATTTTGGAGGGTTTTAATGGCATTTTTGGGGTGAGGAAGATTGTCTGGGTCGTGACTGTGAGACCAATTTTAGTAAAAATGGCATAACTTTCTCAAACGGTAATGAAATTGAAAAATTTAAGATGATCTGGAAAGCTGGGAAGGAGACAAAAAAAACACATGTAGGAGTTTTAAAATATTTGTGATAATCGGGAAGCATTGATGGACAAAAGTGACGGGTTTGTGGAGTTGTAGCTAATTTTTGAAACTTTCTTGTAGGTGTTTTCATTCTAGATTTGAATCTTGCCTATAGTTGATTATAGTTGTAGACGAGGCTTCCAATATGGATTTTATTATTGATTTTTATGAGTTTGTAGACTTCCAGTATTTCTATGAATGTAATAAAATATTTTATGGTGGAATTTTTATTTAAAAGGGTCTCAAGTGTTAATTTTGTGGAGGTTGCAACAATTGAAAAACCTCCTTGGTTTCTCAATTGTTGACTGCATCAAATGGTATCAGAGTAGGTTGATCTTGTGGGTTGTGAGATGTGTTGAGTATGAGTTTGTTGCAGGAGCTTATTTTGGTGAAGATTAAAGTGGTGAAGCTGCAAGAGAGAAATAGAGTTTTGTGAGAAGTTATGTTTGTTGTAGGCATGAAAGAGGGTATGCGACTACTATCCTCCAATAGAGATAAATATGTGTAGAATGTGTAGGGTTAATCCATTGAGAGAGAGTGGGTAGAGGAAGCATCTTCCAGAGTCTTTGTTGGGTAGAGGGTAGTGTGTTATGATAAATTGATTTTGTAGAGTGTGTGATGTATTGTAGCTACGAGAGATATGGGTATATGCATAAGGAAGAAGCCCATGATATGGGAAGGATGGAACAAGTATCAAAAGAGGAGAATCACCTGGATGATCATGGATATGAATGAAAGGTTGGATAAATTGGAGCTACTGCAACAAGGAGAGATAGTCAAGAATCATGAAGATTTGAAAGGAGAAGAAATTGGGACAACAAAAAGAAACGAGGTACAATTTGATAATTCTGATTTTGATTTGTTTGTGAGTAAAGAAAGTGAGATAGATGGAGGTGTGAAAGTGGAGCTCTTTGATGGTCCCATATTTGATGAGGAAATTGGTGAAGATCTCCTACTAAGAGAGGAGATAAGAGGAATAGAAAGGTTAAATTAAGTGGAAAAGTAACTTCTAATTTTTTAGAATTGTATGAAGAGGAAATTGATGGGGATTTGTTTGTTGTGAGATGGATATGAAGTTGCAAATAGATGGGAAGAAAATAAATGAAGATGCAGATTTTTATGCAACATGTTTGTGTGAAGAAGTTGTTGAAGATGTTACAATGGTCGAAGTCATGAAGATGATAGTGAGAGTATATGAGGTAGATGAAAACCTCATAGTGAAGGATGAGATAAAGGTTGCAACTGAAGAAGACATCAAAAACATTACAAAAAAGAAAGAGGAGGTAAACTTGTTTGCATTTTGTGATAATAATATGTTGCATTCATTTGTAATGTTGAGGGTTGAGACATATGGAGAAGAAAAAATGGAAACTATTGATTCCCATGAAGTTGTAGTGGTGGATTTTTATGTGTATGTTGCAAGTGTTGATGGTTATGGTGAGGAAAATTGGTGGAGACGATCATATTTTGGTGGGTTGGATCCCACGAAGGAGGTTAAGAAAGAAGAGAAACATTTGAAGAGGAGGATGGTTTATGGCGGATACAAATCAATGATAGGAAAGAAAAATAGTGAGAAAATATGTTGGAAGAAGAGGAATAAAAGGAAAGAAGATAAGGATGAAAAATGGGTGAAGAACAAACATGAGATTTTCAAATGTTCATGAGTTTCAACTCATGAAAAATTTCTTCTTACCCTGGGTGTTTGATGTAGGAGCATCCAGGTGCACGGGCTATCCTACACAACCAAAAAAAATATTTTATTTTATTTTGCCTTTTCTCAATTTTGGTGTGTTATTGGTCTTGCAGGCATGAAATAATTCTTCTCCCTTCCTTCAACGATTTCACTTTTGTTTGACATGAGCTTTAGATGCACTATTTATGTATTTGATGTAAATTCAAATTACATCTTGGAAACACATCAAAGAATGATTTTTTTTATTACTTTGTAACTTTTGAGATTAAATTAAAGAATTGGAATAAATGTTTTCCAATGGTGTTTCGTGGCTGGGAGTGGAGGTGCAGGAAGGAGCTAGTGGATGTCGATTTGGGAAAATATTTGAATTTTGGTCAGGAAAAAAAATCAAGGAGCTGAAATGCATAATACCCACGCTTATGAAGGAGTAATGAAGATTTTGGAGGTTTTGACTGGTATGTTTGGGGGTGAGGAAGATTGTTTGGGTTGTGACTGTGAGACCCAATTTTAGTAAAAATGACATAACTTTCTCAAACGATAATGAAATTGAAAAAAACAAAATGATCTAGACAGATGGGAAGGACACGCAAAAAAACCCATGTTGGTGTTTTAAAAGTTTTGTGATATTCAAGAAGCATTGATGAACAAAAGTGACGGGTTTGTGGAGTTGTAGCTGATTTTTGAAACTTTCCTATAGGCGTTTTCATTCTAGATTTGAATCTTTCCTGTAGTTGATTCTCGTTGTAGATGGGGCTTCCAATCTGGATTGTATTATTGATTTTTATGAGTTTGTAGACTTCCAGTATTTCTATGAGTGTAATAAAATATTTTATGGTGGAGTTTTTATTTAAAAGGGTCTCAAGTGTTGATTTTGTGAAGGGAGGCTGCAACAATTGACAAACCTCCTTTGTTTCTCAATTGTTGATTGCATCGGGATGTTGAGGAATTGGTGGAGGAGTTTGTTGTTGTGGTTGTTGAGGATTTTGTTCATGTTCTTGTTGCTGTGGTTGTTGAGGAGTTTGAAGAGGGTTTTTCAAGTTGATTAACATCTCCTACAAATTAAACAAATGAATATAAAAAAAACCTAAAATTACCTATTTAACAACAAATTCACAAAAAAAAACAATGCTTACTTGTTTGACCTCCTTGTCGACGTGGTAGCATCTTTATGATGAAATTGCAACAATTCGATGAAGAAATTGCAACTTTAGCTCCTTCCAAAATGTGAGCGTGCAAATACAGGGTTTCTTGGCCGTAAACAACAAAAAACACAATGAAAATGAAATGATGTGGTTTGCTTTTTTTTTTTTTATAAATAAGCTATAACACATTCGTGTTATACACGAGCATGCTATAGGCTCGATGTGACCAAGCCATAATGCGAGCGCATTATAATGCACTTGTGTTATAGCCTTTCAAATTATTTTTGAAATTTTGGCCACAATTTGGCCCACCATCTTTTTGCACCCGTCCAACATAACTAAAGAAATTCCAAAGCATAGAATTATAACCTAGGTAGAGGGTTATATACATAAAAATAATTATCAATAAGAACTCTAGATCACACGGTACATAAAGGGTTGTAAAATCCATGCCTCAGTCACTAATATAATTATATTTATTATTATATATAATAGTATATATAGGTGGTATTATTATTATTATATAATATATTCTATAATACAAAATATTAAATATAAATATGAAATTATTATAATTAATAATTAATATATTTCTATATAGATCAAATTATTTATTAATTTATAAAAAATCTCATATAGTTTAATTGATCTTTGGATAGATTAGGAAAAATAAAACTATAAGTATGTTAATATGTTAGAGTATGTGGTGAATATAATAGTTAATACATAAAATAAAATAAAAGTATATATAAATATTATTATATAATAAAAATATTAAATAAAATTAATAATATAATAATAGTAATAATAATAATATATAAACAATATCATTTTTAAAATGACCTACCAATTGACCTCATGTACTACACAAATGTATGCAAAAAATAAACCATGTTTTTCCTAATTGACCTTCCACACCTCTTCGCATACCCATTGCACACCAAGGTGCAATTGCTAGTTTATCAATTTATAAAATTTGAATGTGTACTTCATACTCTCTATAATTATAGGGGGATGATTCTCTTTTCCACTTACTCATGAGGTTTAGCTTTTATATGTTTTTTTATTCGAAACATTTTAATAATTTATATTAATCAGAATAAAATATTAAGATGATATAAAAGGTTTATAATAAAAATATTTTTGTTTGGTAAATTAAATGTTTGGAGTAATTTATTTTTATTAAAATTATTTGAACATATTTGAACTAAGCAAAGGATTTATCTATGATGACGAATTCATAGTTGATGGTGGGTGCATCATCTTGTGAGTTAGAAGTTTTCCTACGAGGGGAAGTAGACTATCCCTACTACATAAGTAATAGTGAGGAGTGAATCCACTTGTGGGAGTGGTTACACTTTCAAGTTATTGAAGGAGTGTTGTGAACAATACCATCTACAAGAACCTAACTTGTGGTGTATGAGGCACTTCCCTAGTGGTAAGTAGATCATATTAGTGCTAAACCTCAAAACATACAATATTTGCCTAAGCATGGATCTAAAAATACATAGAGGAAACCACATTTATGTTCCTAGTTAGTGAGAAACAAAAACCAATATCTATATTAGAAAAAAATTCTCTAGACTTCTATATTTGAAAATAAATAGCATAACTAAAGAAATTCCAAAGCATAGAATTATAACCTCGGTAGAGGTTATATCCATAAAAATAATATTTATCAATAAGAACTCTATATCACAAGGTACATAAAGGGTTGTAAAATCCATACCCCAATCACTACATTTTTTCCTTTCACTTTACAACTATTACAACTTATTCGATCAAGCATTTTTCACCTATCTTAGAAGTGTTGACTTCCTAACTTCTACATTCACCATGGTGGTGTCAACTCAACACCACCACTTATATGCTTACACAAGAAAGTAGTAAGCTCCCAAGATTAGGGTGATCCCTAGACCTAAACCTAAACCTCGAGGGTTCATTTGTGATGACCCTACCTATGTATCCCCTCATGTGAATTAGAAAGCTTCATAGTTCATACACTAATTTAGAGGGAGTTCGTTCTCTCCTCTTGTACGAGATCTCTAATCTCACCTTTTTAAATCATGAATATACAATAAGCCTTAGCTATTGACTTAGTCCAAGTATAATAGGATGATAATAATTTTCTATCAAGTGTTGGTTTCATACCAAACATTAGTGTACAAACAAAAAATTCACATAGAGGTCATATCATTTCATAATCCCAAGCTCACACATGGTGATTATCTCAAGCATATATCATATATACACAAAGTGGCTAGGTCATACACATCACAAGTAATACAATGATTAGCTGATATACACACATCACAAGTACATTAATGACTAGCTCATATGTACATCACAAGTATAATAGTGATCGAATCATACACATCACAAGAACAATGGTGACTAACTCATATGTACATCACAAGTACAATAGTGACTAGCTCAAGTATACATCACATATATCTAGTGAGACTGATCTATGTAATACATCACAAGTTCACATAAAGAACAACTAGTAAAGTGGAAATGGATGCAACCTACTACATGCATCATTGTACTACCTAATTCACAATCACATAAGCCCATAAGTAAATATCACTTGGAAAAGGAATGTTAGTGCATCCCATACTACATCATGGGTCCCATCCTTTTCCCAATTTAGCATCATTTGTAATGAAAACCAAGAAACCCATGCTCCTTGATGTCATCACTAGCAAGGGAATAAATAACAATATGTACAAAACTTGAGACCAATTACACAATGAATGACTAACATATACATCGTGAATCACTGACACATTCACAATGGTTGACAAACACCTACCCATAGTGCATCCCAAATAGAAAAGGAATTTTGGTGCATTATACATTACGCCATGGGTTCCATCCTTTTTCTTGTTCTTATGCACTAGTCATGATGATGCCAAGCATCTCATACTACCTGTGACACCAAGAGATGACTGGGAAGAGGATTTAATGTATCCCATACTACATTGGGGGTCCACCCTTTTTTCCAAGGGTCGTATAGGAACAAGTGAGATTTCCACAAGTAGTTAACCAATCTAGCTCAATGGATTCAAAATTTAATCACTTATAGGACATTAGTGACAAGTTTTTCCACAAGGAAGAAGTAGCTTCCAACAAATTTCACCTTGTGACCTTAGTTATAGTGTTAGTTATCTTCTTCATAACTTGGTTACTACTTGATTTATAGTAAAATTGAGAAAAATATTTGTAGTTAGCGACCTTTTGTAATAAAGATCAAATTTTGAGTTGGGTATGGAAATGAATTTTTGATAACATTTAAGGGATTATAATTGATTATCATATTTTTTTTTCCTTTCTTTTTGTCAACCATGAAGCATAACAACAAAAAAGGAGATTTTAAAGGCTTAATAAAACATGATTCTTCGAGTTACTTGATAGCCTTCTCCATATCTAGGTAATCTTGAGCAGGGATATGGATTTTCCTTTCTAGCTTGATATGCTTCCCTTCTACTATTTTAATTTCCATTGTGGCAATGATTTATTCAAGATTTTTTTTGGGTCTTCATAGCATCTTTATCTCTAATTTTCTTTTCAACAAAGACATCTGATCATTATCTAACTAAGATATCATTCTATAGGGAAATTATTTTAAGGCATAGACTAATCTAGGAGCCTTAACTCATTCTCCCCTATGGTTAACAATACATGTTTATTGGTGCTTCCATAAGAAGAATGAGCATCATTAAAATTTACTTCAATAATGATATCTATAAGCATTTTTCTAACTCAAATAAATCATATTTGAATTTATTTTCCTTAATGTACATGGTCTCTTGATATTTATATTTATAATCTGGTTAAACTTGTTAACTTGGACATTAATACTTTTGTACATATTATTTTATTCAATTGTTGCTATTTTTGAAGTACAAGTGCTTTCTTCAAAGAAAGATATGCATTAGTATCTAGTTGTGCATCATAAAATTTTCTATTAAATTTGTTTGAAAATAGATTATACATTCATTCTATTAATTAATGTTATAATATACTATATTCCTTGTTCTTTAGATAAAGGTGACAATGTAGAGAGTACTAATATGCAATTTGTTGGGTCTAAAGTAGACAATTCTTTAGGTGTCAAGAACCTGCCATCATCTTCTTCTTTTATTTGTATTATTCTAGGATGGTATTCTTCTTTTCCTCCATTCTTCTTATACAATTATTGTTTCACATTGTACATTCCTTTCTTCAAAATTTAATATGATTGTTGGGTTACTTGTGTTGCATTCTTCTTCGAATTCCTTGAAGAATTTTGTTTCACATTTAGTGTTTGTGGAATAATATAATTCTTCTATGGAAATTCTTCTACTTTAATTCCACATAGGAAGAGGAGCTCTTCTGGCAAATTTATTCTCCAACCATTCTTCTTTTTAAATTCTAATGGTTTTGGAATTAAATAATGTATAAGAGATGTTGGAGGTTGCAGTCTATTACAATGAGACATTGAAGAAGTAAAAGATTAGCACACTCTTCCTCTAGATTATTTTCTTGTAAAAGGAGATCCTCTTCTTTTGCTTCTATTTATATAGGGATTATTTATCATTGTTCTTGGAAGTTCCAAGTCTTCTTCAAGGCTTATGAGTTCATCATCTTCCTTATTTTAATTAATTTTTACATTCTAATCTTCTAATTCTTCAAGGTTCATAAATGTTTTCTTGGTTGTAAATATCTCCATCTTCATCAACAACATCTCACCATTTTATTGCATTAGTGGTATATACAACCTTAAAAAAAATTCCTTTTCAAGAACATTTAGGAGAAATGTAACTAGGTTTGTCGCAGCTATAGCATATGACAATTTTGGACCATGGGTGAGGATATCAATGCTTGCAAAGGTAGGTAAAACAAGGAGCATGGTAACTAAGCTTATATTTCTTAGTCAATTTGGGCTTCACGTTAAATTCATTACAACCAAATTGCTTAGTTTCAAGGTATTTGAGAGCAGGATGACTAGCTTGGTGTTTGGTGAATTTTTGTGTGGCATGATGTGTTGGTCCCACGGTTGTTGTTGCACCAAAAGGTCAACTTGTTAATGCCTGATACAACCGCTAGAGTTGACGGATCCATGGGAGGCAGTTAGTCCATGTCATGAATCCCGAGGGGAGCGCTGACCAACTACCAACAATCTCCCCCTCAACATTACCTGAGGGGATTCGAACCCAACACCTTTGGCTCTGATACCAATTGTTGGCCCCACGGTTGTCATTGCACCAAAAGGTCGGCTTGTTAATGCCTATACAACCACCAAAGTTAACGGATTCACGAGAGGCAGTTAGTCCATGTCACGAATCCTGAGGGGAGTGCTTACCAACTGCCAACATGATGCTCATTGATGAAGTTAATTATATTAGTATGAGTTATATTAATGAGATCAGAAATAATAAAAGTATGGATATTAACATTTGTTTCTTCTAATCAAGAGATAGAACATCTGCTAATATCATAATGAAAGGCTTTGAAAAATATTTAAGTTTAATGATTGGATTGTCTACACATTGTCCTTCATAAGAAAGATATCTGAATTATAGAGAAAATTCCTCAAACTATCCTAAATCACAATAGTTCAGCTGACAGAGAGTTTTAACAGCTTGAGTCATTTTATTTGCTATTGGAGGACAAAATTTTGTGAGCAAATCATCCATAAGAAGTTTCAAAAATCTCAACTAACTTTTAATATAAATAAATTGTCAATCTGGGAGAAAACAAGTAAAAAATTGAAAGGATTGCAAACTTTGTTCTTGTAATGAATTAATTACAGTATAAAGTCATCACTGTCACATATATTTTAATGAATTTTAGAGTCGAATTTTTCTAATGAAGAGGTGGTTTTTTTTCAATATGTGGGGAGTTGTAAGCTCAGTGAATCAGTTGAATTTTATAATTTTTTCCAGCTATTGGTTAGTTAGGCAACTTCATAAATCAGGTGAGTTTTTATAATTTTATTAGCCGTTGATTAATTAGACAACTGCATAAACCATACGTACCAGTTAAATTTTTTTTTTTTTTTTAACTTAAATTACAATTCTAATAAACTAACATCCAATCAGCCAACCAATTTAACCCAAAAAATAAATAAAAATAATTAAGTATAAGTAGAATAAACATGACCTGCATACATTGTTTCTAGTCCAAAGGAAAGTACATGAAAAATGCATGTAGAAAACATTAAGAAGACATTGTTTAACAACCATTTTAAGTATAAATAACTATCATCGAGTTGAGAGAATCACTCAAAAGATATAGGGGGTATTGGAAAAATAACATTTAGTTCTAATCTGTGCTATAGATACTCTCATAGCTTGGAAACCATTTTAAGGTATTTTGATCTGAATTCAATCCTAAATTATTATTTTTTACTGAAGTTCTTGTCTTATACGGTTTTTTTTGGTTTAGTGACTATGTCATAATAAAGATTTTACTTTCTGTATCACAGTATTACAGACGGGGAGGAGGATGAGGAAATAGCCAAGAAACTAGCAAAAGCTTGTTTTTCTCATGTCTCGAATAAACAGTAAGTATACACAATTCTGTATACACATGAGATTATTTTCAACTTCTTAATGCTAAAGAGTAAATTAGATTCTAGAAGGTCAATTGTAGATGAGAGCAAAATGACAGGTGAATCTTAATTTTCTTCCTCTTGTCTTCTTACGCTTTCAAGTGAAGTTCTAAATATCAAAAAACTAATGAGGACCAAATTGTTAAGTCTTTGCTGTTGCCATATTTGGATGAGACTGATTTTTCAAGTACCCATAAATTTATCTTAAGAAGGTGTCAATATTATATGTATTATCATTTACATATACCATCTTAGAATTTTTGTTTTCACTACTTGTCGATTTTTTCACTGTTTTGTTTTTATTCAAAAAAAAATTATAACATTCCAGTAACTTCCGTTTTATATGTTATCAGTCTGTCAATGACAGAACCAGATGAAAAAAAAATCTTGGACACCTGAATTGCATTACACGACCTTTCTAAGTATTTCCAGGCAAGTAAAGATACCCTGGATGGCTGTAGATACTATTTAGTAATATGCTTTTGTCGTTCTTGTAGGTGGATATAAATTGTTTCATTTTCCCTTGGCTTTGCTTTCTTCAGGTGGGGACTGTCATAGATCGAGCAAAATTCTACTTGGGAAGGCTGAACTGCTTTCTAGGTGAACTATTTTCTTGTTTTTTAATACCAACCTTTAAGAATGATTCCAATCTCTTGCTTAATCCAAGATCTTATCTATCATGTTATCCTGATTGCTTTTTAAATGATTGATTTTTCCGACAGGAAACAGTTTGATAATCTTGACAATCTTGACAATCAGAGTTTGATAATCTTGACAATCAGAGTTTGACAATCTTGACAATCAGAAAAACACTGTTTGAGAAAAGGTCGGAAGCTGAAAAAATGTTCTCATAAGCATGGAAGATAATTTTGTCCATTGCTTATACCAAAATAACATGTTAATTTGATACTAAAGAATACGTACCCTACTATTATGGGTATTGCCCAAGTTTTAATATGCAAATAGATCCGTTTTGTAGCATTAACTTTCATGATCTAAAGTGTTTTTGTTTTTGTTTTTTTTTTTAAAGGGGGAACAATGGTGTAAGTGAGAGCAGGGAATAAACTTCCACATTTATCCTAATTTGAAATATATACAAAATGGTGTAATGTCTTTTATATTTTTTTTTGAGGTAATGTATTAATAGTTACACAGGTCTCATATAGTTACACAGGTCTCATATTGTGTAAAGTTAGGTGCATCTAAATTTTATTTAT
Organism: Sequoia sempervirens; assembly: GCA_007258455.2. NCBI lineage: Eukaryota > Viridiplantae > Streptophyta > Pinopsida > Cupressales > Cupressaceae > Sequoia > Sequoia sempervirens. The sequence goes on along the minus strand of VDFB02000892.1, from coordinate 14,100 downwards.
CAACATATTAATTTGTAAAAAAATCAAAAATAGAATTCAATTGTAATTTTTTTCATAGACTTAAAAGTGTGCATGGAATAAAGTGGAACAAAGTGAAGGTCTATATATCTTTACTTGAAGGTAGAATGATGATGTGAGAATGGAGAACCTTAGAAAATTTGAATTGATGGCCTTTGAGAACAATGTGGAGATGGTGATGAGGAATCAAAATTGGATGTATATAAATGTATATATGTATATATATGTATATATGTATATACATATATATGTATGCATGCATGTATGTATGTATGTATATGTATGTATGTATGTATGTATGTATGTATGTATGTATGAAAGTGATGCAAATAATATGATAGACACCATATACATTCTAAGAATGAAGCATGCGATATGATAATGGTTAGATCATTAAAGCTTCATAGTCATAATCACTACAACCTTACCTTTTCCTTTAGTATTATCATTTGTATGGTCTTAGGGAAAGTTATAGTTAATTAAATGAATATTTTTAAAATAATATATCTATTTAAGGTGTACATGAGAGTAAGAGATAAAATTTCCTCTATAAACATAATGGTGAAAATTTTAATTTTGTTTTTTCATACCTATTTATGGGGCAATGTATTAATAATTACATATGGTCTCAAATGGTATACTATTCTACAAAGTTAGGCGGAGGCCCACATTAATTCATAATAAAATCAAAAAAATATTTTCTATTATAATCTATGTCATATATTTAAGAATCCATAGAACCAAGTGGAACAAGATGCAATTGTATTCCCCACTATAACTCATTGTATATGGTCTAGCTTCTAATATAGTTTGGTAGTAGTGCAATTGACACTATCAATATGGTTTTTCCCCTTAAGGGTTTTTAATGATAAACTTTGTGTTAACTTCTCTCATAGCATTATTTATTTTCCTAACTATCATTTACTTTAATACATTTATAAGAGATAATTAATTTGTTGATTTTTAATTTAGACTACAAGAACTTTTTGATGAGATAAGGGAACAATCTAATATAGAGCTATTTATTTATCTTCAAAATTTGTAGAAAATAGTGGTGTCAGTATAACAATGACTAGGTCTATAGAGAATAAAGAATTGTTACCTTTTGATCTAGATATCTTTACTTGAAGGTGGAATAAAGAGGTGAGAATGGAGAACCTTAAAAAATTTGAGCCATGGTTGATGCTCTTTTTAGAGTAATATGGAGATAGTGATGAATAAATATAATTGGACAAGGCAATAACAAGAACACATGGTCTAACAATGTAAGTGCATAGGTCAAGATCAATCTTCTATCTACCAATACAAATTCTCATGCAACAATTTGGTATTAAAGATGTTGGTGAGGAGGACTAGAGGGTCAATATACCTTAGATGAAAATAAAAAAATGAAGATTTAGGTGAAATTTGTACATGCCCCATTTTAAGTTAAAACAAAAATAGAGGTTAAATCATCTAAAAGACAATTGAATGTTGAATTTTTAGATACTTGGAGCAAACAAATGGAAGATTTTAGGGCTCATGGTTTAGTGAGACAAAAGATATGTTTTATATATTTCAAAAAAAGTTAGGACATGATCTTTTATATGGTGGGAGAGATTCATATTTGAAAAGAAAAATATTTTGAATGTCTAGGTGGGAAGGATTTAAGGAATTATTATGATAAATTTTTTATCTTATTGGTTGAAAGACTAATAAAAAATATTAATTTTTTGTAACTCAAACAAAATAATGAGCAAAGTTTGTAGGACTACATTATGAAATGTAAAAGATATTTCAAGGTTATTGGGAATGGAATTGGAGGATAAGTGTGTTTAATGAGTATCCTAGAGGTATGCACACCCATATCAAATGGCTCGGGTTAATCACCACCAAACCACAAGATTAGGATGAGGCTTGTGTTTAGGTGGGAAGAAGTTGAAGAACAACTACGACTCTTAAAGGACGACTTAGTAGTTGGAGACCAATATATACTTCAAGATGTGGTGTTGTAGAAACATATTAGATTAAACCATATGTCTTGGTAAGTTGGAATTAGAGAAGAGACCAAAATGGTTTCTAAAGGTAGGTGTAATCAATAAGAATTAGGGTAAGTTAGATCCATAAAAGTTATCACTTTAATCTCTCATCAGCTACATGGTTTTATTAGTAGGTCAAAATCATTGGTTTGTATGAGGGGTGATTTTGAATTTTCTAGTTCCCTTGAAGCAATGGTTTCACAACTATTGAGAGGGATTGAAATCGTTGTTTTGCATGAAGGGGGTGGTTTTTTCATGAAAAAATAAGTACAACATTTAAATGAGCATTCCAATATATCTTCTCCTAATCTCACTTTTGGCTCTTTGAGTGTAGGTGGATATCCCATCATCTATTTATGGAAAAGAGTGGGTTGAATTGTATTATGGGGGTAGATTTGAGAATTTTAAGAGTATTGAAATGTAAATTTTTTATTGTAACTCTTACCATAGACTTAAAAGTATGTGTGTAACCAAGTGGAACAAGGGAAAAAGTGTATTACCTATTATTTCACAACAATTTTTTTTGAGCTATAATAAAATTTGTTAACAGTGCAATTTTACCACTACCAAGCTAGTTTTTCACATTTGGAGTTTTCTAGGGCATTTGCATGTTCACTTATCTTTGAAAATAGATAAATTAGTTACACTATGTACAATGTTTTTTTCATTTTTTATTAATTTGTTATCCTACTTAAAGTACTCATACATATAGATAAATTAGTTTCACTTATCTTTGATAAACAAAATGCACTGAAAATTAAAATGATAAATTTTTTTTATCAAATAAAATGGAAAATAAGACTCTCAATCTTATTACAAAGCAATCCTGTAGGTAGAGAAAAATATAACGACCCCCCAAATGGGAGTAAGACACAATTGCAACAAACCTACCATTGACTAACCCACACAACTACTACAAAAATACATGTTCAACAAAATAATACCCTGAGATCCAGTCTAAAGAATGATAGACCCAACTTTATTCAATCTTACTCCTCTCATTCTACTATGAGGTTGGGATATAGATTTGGGAAGAACTTTCTTTTTCCTTTGTATAACTATACATGAATTATTATCTTCTAAGTCCTCAAACTTAGGAGAAGAATGGTGGATTCGTCCATAGAAGGCTCATCCATGGGTGCAAGTGAAATTGAGGAATGTCTAGCAATAGTATCCAAACATCAAACCACAATCTTGAAAGAGAAAGATAAAATAGAATTGAGGTCAATGGAATAGCATGCTAAACAACTAGATCAAAAGGTGTGTGGTACTCACTAATGAGAGCTAAAAAATTTGTAAGAATTGAATTCACTAGAATTGTACACTCATGGGAAACCCCTTCAAGAACCTTGGGGAATGGAAAGAGAAGATCCGAAATCCTAAGACAAACCATCAAAATGATACAATTACAAGAAAGAGAAAAGAGGGAACTAGAAAAACATCTCTAATTTGACATATGACATTGCTAGAGTTTGTGAGGATGGAATGGGCAAGGGCTCTAGGAAAGTCTTTATGTTTATGGATGGGTTTAATGATTTTGTCAAACAATCACCTTTATGGTTGGGTTGTTAGGAATTTCAAGCAAGAAGAGAGGGTTTAAATTACCAATTATATGTAGATTAATTAAACACTACAAAAATATGAAACAAAGGAATGAAATAATTCATAGAAAACAAAAAGAAAACAAGTTTTAAAGTGGTTCACCTAGTTCCTAGGCTACGTCCACAAATAACAATCCATTTTATTAACAACTTCTAGAAAATACAATATAAAAATAACTTGGAGCAATAGTTGCAACGTGCAATGTAATCGTTTCAAATGGTATCCACTGCTTTGTATTTCCACGCACAGTGCTACACACACCCAATGCTTAACCTGCATTAATGAATATCACTTACCCATGTTGTACCACATGATTTGAAACAACTCCATGCACTTTGTAAAACAAATTCCATACAAAAAAATGTAACCATAACCAAAATGTGACTATTGAAAATCGTGATAGTTTGTTTCCTATTCACAACAAGAAACTATTCAACTTTCGAGTAGTTTTCTAATTATTTATAATATAGAAATTTAAATATAGACTTGTAGAAGATTTCTTTTAGAAAAATTATCCAATTTTTGCTTCGGGGCCACTACCCCCAATAGCCCCTAGACCCCCACTATGGGCTCCACCCTCGGGCCCCTACTAGGGGGATAATATCACCCAAACCCTACAAGAGGGGCTCCATCCCCCTTGCAATCCCCCATTGATTGATTCGAGGGGAAAACACACTGGGTAAAGTAGGGAAATTTAAACTCCAAGTCTAATTGGGCTCCACATAACAACATGGGTGCTAGTGTCTAGTTGGGCTACTCATGCCTATAATAGACACTAGTATCCCCTCCCTTAAATGATCCAAATTCCAAGATTTTCTCAATTAAATTATTTGATGCTCTACCAAATGATGATTTCAATCCTTTTTTGGGGGGGAGAGCAAATGATTTACTGCTATAGTAATCCCTAAGTGTATACGTTTGTAGTGGATGCAAGGGTTGTAATAACCATAAATATTAATATAATATATCACTATGATGGCTAATGATAGTGCATCAGAGGAGGAATAAAGGAAGCGATAGGTCACTAGAATGCTAAATGGTTTTGTAAGATGATGGTAGAAGGAGGATTGATTTCCAACAATAAAGGAAGATAGAATTTAGAGTAAGGTTTTAGAAGATTTATAGAGGAAACCCTATAGTGAATGAAGGATTTTTTGGTGTATCAACTATGGATGATGTGAAATGATCAAGAGAGAGGGTTGAAACTTAGCTATAATGATATAGCCCAAAGATAAAGTGAAATTTCTTGCATAAAGAATGAGAGTAGAAAGAATGAGTTTGGAACATTTTAAATTTAAGGAGAAGGTTTTATATAATCCTTGATAAAATATCCATTGGAAAAAAAGTAAGGGAAAATTTAGATTTATGAATTTAATTGTTGGTGGGATTGAAAATTTGGATTTCAAGACATACACAAGTGTTCATGGGTGTTAGCCTCTAGACACCACTAGTGTGGGTGCTAGAACCTGTAAATAAATAGGTATCCCAATAACAAGGAAAGGTTGGGTTCAAGGAAGTTTGGGATTGTCCACATGACACAATCATGATAGGATTAGGCTCAGAAATAGGAAGAATATGTCCTATATATGATTAGGGGTGGCAAACACCAAAATGAGTATAAAATATTAAGATGAAAAGTGTAAAGTATACAATATTGGATCTTAAGATTTCCCCAGGCCAATTTAGTAGACTCACAAAATTATGACATGAGAAATAAAGCTAAAATAAACACATTGCATAAACTATCAAAATATAAAGGGTACATGAGAGCTATGCTCTATGATTTTTCTTTAATATTTCCTTCATTCAAGCATGAACTCCAAACTTGTAATGCACTCATGAAAAGAAACCTAGCTACGATTTATGACGAAGAAATATGCTAACAAAGAAATAGAAATAAGAATTCTAAAAAACAAGTCACAGACTTCTAATCTAAAATATGATTTTTAATATAGAGAATAAAGGAATAGAGCATGGGGATCTATGAAGGATCCTAAGGTGTAAGAATAAGAAGGGGAGGCTAAGAGAGATAAAGAAGAAAGGAACTTGGAAATAGATTTGAAGGAATCACCTAGATATAAAATTTGATTAAGGAAGCACCTTGGCATTGAATTAATTATGTAGGGGGTGAAGCCACAATAGTGGTTTACAATTCAAGTGAGGAAGGAAAACTCACAAAAAATGACCCCAAAGCAAAAAAAGTGATTTTGGCGGTTCATACGAACCTACTAGTTCGACCGAACGCATTAGGGGTTCGCTTGAACCAGTGTTCAAGCAACCCCCTTTAAATTTTGGCCGCCAAAAAACAAAAAAAAATCATAGCAAAGGGGGTTCGAGTGAATCCCCTTGAAGAGGTTCGCTCAAACCATGGTTCGGCCGAACCCTGGTTCAAGCGAACCTCTAGGGGTTTGCTCGAACCCCCCTTGCCCCTCATCCCCCTCGTGAGACACAAAAAAAGTCTATTTTTTTACGCTTCAGAGCTCGGGTTGAGGATGAAAATGGAGAAGTCTTCAGAAACCCTTCTGGAATCAAATAGTCCTCAGAACGAGCTATCCAACGAATATAATTTTTGTATGTTTTTATTTTATTATGTATTTGTTTTTTTAGTTCTATTAAACATAGGTTCTTCACCGAAAATGAAGGTCTTTGTTATGCACATGTGGAAAAATAGTAGATTATCAAAAAAAAAAATTGAAAAATATGAGTGCACTAGATATTGAAGTCCTTGATCCAACAAAAAAATAAAATTGAATTTCAATATATACAAAAAAAGTTACGATTATAACGGTTGTGCTATGTCTGAATTTTAATTGGTTTGACTTCAAAACTTGATTAAAGAAAAAATATTCAATTAAAAACTATCTAACCAAGTGGAAGCACTAGATATCAGAGTTACAAATCTAAATTAGAAATAATTAGAATTTTATCCTTCATGGAAAAAAAAAGTTATGATAATGGCATGCATCACTTTTTAAAAATGTTGTTTTTTGAAAACCAGTTTTCATGGGAGATGGAAAAAGAAGTGCAATCTGATTCCAACAATTTTGAAAAAATATTTTAGAATCTACAGACAAAATGTGACGAGACTCTAGTTTTCATCATCTTCAAATTCCTCATGGTTTAGCCGCTATAGGTGACCGAATGTGAAGAATTAGTTAAAAATAATAATTTCAGTGTCCAGTTTGGCCAAAAATTGTAAACCACTATTGTGGGATCACCCTAGGGTTCACTTAAATATATAGTTAGAAAGGAAATATGGTGAGTAGGAGCGTTGACAATCATATTGGGACCAAAAAATTGGTAGATTTACCTAAATGAAATGAAGTTGAAAAATTAAACACCTGCTACACTAATCAATGAGGAGATAAATGCATCTAAATTATGACCTAACAATTTCAAAAGAAAATATACCACAATGATAGTGTGTTTATCCTAGGAAAACCCTTTTGAGAAAAACCCACCCTCCAAATCTTAAACTAATGTATTTATTGTAGTAATGCAATTGCAATGTACATCAATTGAATCAAGCCTTCACAAGAGAACAACCAACATAAATTTGAATAATTTTTGGTAGCATAACCTTTACAACATCATGTACCATACAACATTTCCATCATAGGCACCAATATATAGAAGATAAAAAGTTGGAAAACGTAAATGGTAAACCATAAATCATGGGATATCACTCCCAAAACTTCCATCCAAATCCTCATGAGAAACTACAACACTCAACTCCCAAGTTATTAACATGTTAATATTAGAAGATTCTCTTATGTTTTCATAACCCTTCATATCTAACTCACCAACTTGGGAACTCCATTTTGGATCCAATATTTATATTCAAAGATTCCTTTTGATGTGTAGTAACATGTATCATAGATTTGGTCAAAAGCCAAGTCTACTATGCAACTCCCTATAATTAGGCTCTTACATGTGTTATAGTGTTATAGAATTTTTCATAAGCCCCACATCGTACTATTCCATAATGACATTATATTCTCTTAAAAATTCTTACAAACATAAAAAATTCTTTGAAACATTCCCAAGAGTGCCACCTCAAAGTAGGACACTTGATTTTGCATGTGAAGAAAAATAATATAAACATACAAAAAATGGGAATGCAAGGTTGAGACACAATTGCAAATATTAATTTGATACAAAGATAATAATATTGTAATGGGATCATAAACTACTATAAATATTATAATTAAATCATTAATGTTGAGAGGCAGGGTGTATACCCCCTTAAAATTTATTGGCTACGAGAGGAGCTGACTCATTTAAGGGAGAGGATAGTAGAGAAAGGAATACCTTCTAAGGTGTAAATGAGAATGCATTAGATCATAGAAAGGGGACAATGAGAAAGGAAGTTTTCCACTTGATAATTAGATCAAAATGTCACCTCTAAGGGAAGGATGAAGAGAGAGTTAGAATAGAAGTAGAAACCATGTGTAAATTGGAATGATAGTAAATAGGAAAATGAGAAACATAGAATATATTAAAGGGATCATCTAGGATAAGGTGATGACCCTTGAAATAAATTATAAATTCCCCCCCACCCCACATGGAGAAGGAGGACTAACATAAGAACATGTGAACTCATATAATGTAGAGGAGAAGGAGAGTAAAAATAGAATAAGAATACATGCTAAATGAACATATGAGAGCAAGAAGTGAGTAAATGTAGAGAAAGAGTCCAATATGTGAATAATATATAAGAACATATAAAAGGAACAATAACATGAGTAATAGGAAGGGACATAGTGAAATAAGTATAGAATATTGAAAATGTATGAGAGTATAATTAATGGAAGAAATAAGGTGAGATTAAAATATTGTATAACGCACAATCAAATGATGTTGGAAAATAATGCATGTATCTAGAAGGTATTCATAAGAAAATAGAAAGAGGAATAACTTGTGAAATAGATTAGTAGAAATGAAAGTAGCATATGAAGTAGTATGTAAAGTAAATTAAGTTTAAGAAGTGTGAGAGATCATCATGGAAGACATATTGAAAAATAAATAAAGTAATGTAGGAAACATAATCATGGGAAATTATGTATGAAAAAATAAAAAATTTGAAGATTAAATACATAAAGGAAAATTAAAAAACAAAAAATTAATATTGCGCAAAATAAAGTACATGTATATTAAAGGAAAAAGTATAAAAAGGAAAGTGGATGGAATATTAACACAAAATGCAAGGAAACATGAGTAGTAAAAAAAATCAAGAAGGTAATGACATGGGAGGGAGATCAATTAAGAATATTTGTGTGTGTAAAGAAAATATCAAGGGGCCTATGGATTTGTGTTAGTAACATGGAAAGGTAATTTTATCGTGACTACCATGAGTAGTCATCATCCCTCATTTCCATAAAAAAACATGCACAAAGGAGGGAGCAAGAGGTAAGAAATATGCTACAACAAAGTAGTAAAGGTACAATATATTTAGGTCGACATGAATAAGATAAAAATTCTAATACTTTGTATCTTCAATAAGTTGTGAAGAGGAAAGAGAATAGAGTGGCAATAAAATATAGAAGAAACACACATGAAATTCCACACCATAAAGAGGAAGTGGAATAAAGGTAACCTTTAAATTCTAGGTCAAGATGCGAAAGATGAAAATATCTTTATGCTTTGTATTGTCCCAAAAATATGTGGATGAATACAAATAAATAGTAGGATGCACAAGGAGGAATTCAAAGGACACTAACTCTATTTTTATAATGGGTACCCATTTAGGAATGAGATCCCAATCTGAGACTCGGGTCTTCATTCATAAATGGGTACCTATTTTTTTAAAATGAGTGCCCGTTCCTTTTAGCATTTTTTCTTTGCATGAAACTTCCCCTCTTTGTGGACCCATCTTCTTGCACTTACCCCAAAAGAAGCTATGAACACAACATAGATGCATTGCCTCTCACCACATGTTAGCATGCACCTTCAAGGGTAACACACATCATCCATTAACGGTGAGGGGTAATGCTAGAAAATAGGATCTTAGGTTACTAATCATCACCAATAAAATACAAAATAAATGAAATGATAATTAAAAATGCACATATTCAACACATTACACAATATATACATGGGAAAAACCCTTCAGACAAAAAATATCATAAATCATCATTCTTATTATAAAACAATTATATAATTATCTATAAAATTATTAAAAAAACTTGTGGATATCAGTTATCCTCACTTCCACATGACCAATAATACCACATGTGCATAGTGATAAAATTCACTATAAATCTTCAAATTCCTTATCTTTCTCAATGACAAAGAAACTAGTTAAATATAGGCTAAGGGATGGAAAAATACTTCAAGGGCATTAGTCACACCTATTCAAAACTGCCATTTATAAATAATTAATAATCTAATAGTCTATTAGATTATTAATTATTAAATATTATATTCTTTGTAAAGGATGTAATAATCATAAGGTTTTATAACCTTATATTAGAACAATATATAAATGTTAAAAGGGTATGAACCTTATTAAGATTATGTTCTAACCCTCCCCTTAATGTTAATAGGGTGCATAACCTATTAATTTCTATAAAAAGAAAAAAAGTACCCCAATTTAATAAAGATCTTCTTTGATAGAGATAAATCTAGGGACATACATATATGCTAAAATGAAGATTATACATTTCAAACTACATGAAATTCATCTCAAAAATAAGTCTAATCCTAATTTTTTTTTAAATGGTACTTTAATGAGATATTATAAAGTTTTTGTTAGAGCCTAGGACTCCTCAAATTATCCTCCCCTAGGTTCATTACATAGTGACCGTATGTCTTATATAACACATTGCTTTTACAATTAGAAGAGTTAGAGAGAGAATAGTTACAACATGCTCATAGGTCTTCATATAATTCCTAGAGGTTTTATTTATGCATGTTAGGTCTTACATCCAACATCTATCCTCTAGGAGGTGTTAATGAAATTCACATTTCCTCTCAATGGAAACTCCTTAAGGAAAAGCATTAAGCTGACTTAAAGAATTTGGTACTACACAGAGGTTTGATATGTGGTTGTTGGGATTATAACCTACTTCTTGATCATATTATATTTTTTATTCATAATCATATAAAGAAAACTAAAGATAAATCTGATCACAAAAAACTTTCCCTTGAGTGAAGTATCTATGATATTCAATGTGTTATTTTTTGTTGGAAATAAAAGTCTTTGATAAAATTTAAATAGCTTTGGTAATCATATAGTAAAGTGAGACTTTTACTAATACCTAGCTAAAAAACTTCCATTGATCTTCTAAGCCATATTGATTCTTATGGAGCTACTTATTTATTTAAACTTCAATTAAAGAGAAATATAAAGTAGCTTGTTTAAATTATTACTCCATCCATGGTATAGTACCTTCACCATTTATTTTGAAGACATAATATGAGGTATATTTCCTATAATTAGTATCATTAGCATACTTAATAAAACAATAAAAAAGTATTATTCTTGATGAAAGGAATAAAAATTATAATTACTGATAATTTTAATGTATATATTTATCATTTTTCAATGATTATATATAATATTATGTGGAAATATAGATGTAATTTACCTATTATATAGGTAATATCCAATTTAGATATAGTTAGATATATATATTTTTTACAAGTTAGGGTTGGTCATTTCAAATGATGGCTTTAGAATTTAATTTAATAGCAACTTTAATTTGTCATAAAGTTCTAAGTAAATATGTTTACTTAAAAGCCTGATGATCCTAGAATATAGATATTCCTAATGAATGATGAAGTAAACCCTAGTTGACTTCTTAAAAGAATTGAAGTTTTCTTTAATATAATATTGAATTAACATACCAAAATTTCAATAAGTAGATATGAATCTCCATGCTATTTCAATGAGTAGATAATCATGGTACTAAACATACAATAATTAAAGAGTTGTAATAATAAAAATATCTCAGTAATGGGTGAACTATGGGTAAACCCACAAAAGTGGTTTACAATTTGAGTGAGGAAGGAAAAGTTGCAAAAAATGACCCCATGCAAAAAAAATGGTTTTTTGTGTTCGAATGAACCATTTGGTTCGCACGAACCAAAAAAGGGTTCGAATGAACCCTGGTTCGAGCGAACCCATTAAATGCTAGGGCCCACCGTTCTCACAAAAAACACAAAGAAAAACCCTTTTTGAACTAGGGTTTGAATGAACCCTAGTTCGAGCGAACCCCCAAGGGTTCGCAAAAACCCCCTTGGTTTGCCTGAACCCCCCTTTTCCCACCTTCTCACCCTTCCTGCACCAAACTAGAATTTTACTTTGAAGCTCAGTTGAGGTGATGAAAATGGAGGATACTTCACATACCCAATCGATGATGGTGGTCTTTGAACGAAGCCATCCAACAAATATAATTTTAATATGTTTTGCTCTTTATTATGGCCATTTGTTTTTTTAGTTTTAGTAAACATAGGTTTTCACCAAAAATCAAGCTCTTTGTTATGCACATGTGGAAAAATAGTAGATTATAAAAAAAAAATTGAAAAATACTAGTGCACGAGATATTGAAGTCCTTGATCCAACAAAAGAAAAATTGATTTTCGATACATACAAAAAACATTATGCGTTATACGGTTCGCCTACGTCTGAATTGTAATTGGTTTGACTTTGAAACTTGATTAAGAAAAAAAATCAATAAAACACTATCTAACCAATTGAAAGCACTAGATATCATAGTTACAAATCTAAATTCAAAAGAATTAGAATTTTATCCTTCATGGAAAAAAGTTATCGTTATACGGTGAGTGTCACTCCTTAAAAATGTTGTTTACTAAAAAAAACTAGTTTTCAAAGGAAATGGAAAAAGAAGTACAATCTGATTAAAAAAAAATTGAAAAAAATATATTTAGAATCTATAGACAAAATGTGACAAATCACTAGGTTGCATCATCTTCAAATTCTTCACGGTTTAGCTGTTACAAGTGTCCGAAAGTGAAGATTTAGTTAGAAAAAAATATTTCAATGTCCAGTTTAACCAAAAATTGTAAACCAGTATTGTCAGATCACCCCTATCTTTTCTAGGTATGCTCTTTAAATATTTTTTTGTGGAAAAAACCACCCAAACTAGGTGCATTATACCCAATAAGTTATGAGGATTCAATCAATACATGAATTTCATAAAAATGCTAGAAAAATATATGCTAAAACAACCATTTTGATGGGTATAAATTGTATGAATTTATACTTTTTCATATACTATAAAAATGATGCAACAACTGTTTTGGTATTATGGTATTATTTTTTAGTGTTGCACTTGAATTCTTGATAAGTTCAATTATGCATGACCTTTCAACAAGAATGAATAAATAAATAAATTATGTTTCTTATGCATAAATTGCAGTGTTAAATCCTTTTCCTTACTCAAAATAAGTATGTAACATGTTTAGAATATATCATACCTTCTTCCTAAAACATAGATTTTGGCATCCTTTATCCTTTCTAACACTTCTAGGGTTTTTCACCTAAAAGGAGGAACAAGGGCCAAAATGGGCAATGTTACACTCAAACTCAATGGAATATGGATGGAATATGGATGTAATATGCCTAGATGAGATAAAATAGATGCAGAAAAGTAAAGAAATATATTTTTTATTGAATGAAAACCAAAGAAATACAACTTGTTTGAAAACACATTGTGTAATGCAAAAACTCCTAGAAATGAATGCAATTTGCAACATAAATGGATGGAACTGAAAGTGTGCACCTGAGATCTTGCTGGAGATTGGAAATGACATCTGAAATGTTGTTTATCCTTATTTTTAGGCCTGGTGGGACTCATTCTCCATTCTGGGAAATTAGTCCCAGATCTATAAAATTGTTCTAGAATCTGTTTCAGACAAAAGGGTATCTAAAAATGTAGAAAACCAAAAACAGGCCTGGAAGTGGGACTCATTCACCACCCATGGTGAATGAGTCCACTTTTGAATTTCTAAATATTCAAAGGTGGAAATAGGAGCCTTCGGTCTGCACTTTCTACTTCTCCAAGTGTCTAGTTCTGAAACTATCGGATTCAGGCTTGAAAGCAACTTTTTGTTGATGTTTTGCCTTATCCAATGATGAGACAGCTTGAATAACTTTTCAATGCAATATTCAATGATTCCTAAGCCTCCAATATGTCTAAATATACAAACACACAAGAAGAGAATGAGGAATGTTTAATGTTAGGGCATGGGGGTTTGCCTTGGTCAAACCCCTTTTAGGTAATTAAACCAAAATGAGAAAATAATGTAATGAAGCATGCAATAGTGGAGTTAATACCTTGCCATGCTGATTGATCTTGAATGTCTACATCAAACATGAAGAATATTCCCTTGAATGTATGAAAATTATTATCTTAATGACTTGAAATGATGAAACCCTAACTTGCTTAACTTGAAATGGAAGAATGAATTGATTTTATAGGAAATTCACCTTATTTTC
>VDFB02000891.1:0-18747 GCA_007258455.2 Sequoia sempervirens | reverse complement strand
GAGAGGGAGAGAGAGAGAGAGGGGAGACCTAGAGGGAGAGAGACTTGAGTAAGAGAGAGGGAGAGAGGGAGATATAGATGTTAGCATATAGCTTTTTTGTTGGAATATGGCTTCTAGTGTTGTCATTGATGGCAACCTGAGTCATTATTCCCGTCCGCAGATCAAGATTCACTCATACAGGCAGGAGGAGTTAAGATCAAAGTTTTACCGGCAGAGAAAATGAAGAATAGGGTATCCGGTTAGTATGTCAATCTGTATGCTTCACCGGGTCATCATTTTGAGTCGTGGATCTCAAGGAAGGTTTTTAAGCATCTATATTACTCGATTGCTAAGTTTTTTGGTGTTGCATCATTCGTTGTATTAGTTAGGATATCCAGCAGGATGATTTTTCTACTTATTTGATCATGGTGGTCGACTTGGTGATTGTAGGATGTCGTAGATGTATAAGGAGTAATTTTTTAATTATTTCTTGTGTTGGAAATTTTTTCTTGGGTCCTAACTATAGTTTGGCTGACTTTGATGGGTGCACATTAAATATATTTGTGATTTGAGCCAACCATTGGAGAATATTTCATATTTTGTTGAAGCTGACTTGGAGTGATTGAAATCTTGGTAACGAATATATATATATGATATCATTAATTCATTTTGAAGTGTGAATAGGTGTGAAATAGTAGAGAAAGTGTGTGTTGCAAATATTAGAAGGGTGTTTGAGTGATTTATTCATAGTTTCACTTGTGCATTATAGGTTTTGTGATGCGAGTTAGAGTAGAGCAGAGTAGAAGTGATGAATCAGTCAAAAGAACAAAATATCGATTACTGAGCTTCACCAAAACTAAAACCAGACATTTGTAGATGCTATCTTCTTATTTCAACATTTTTTTGTAATCACAAACATTTTTTAAGACAGTGAGACTTCCTTATTTTGAGCAATGAGCTCTAGGTAGTGTTCTTGAATGCATGTGCATTCCCATTATTATTCTTATACTTTTAACAAAGTATAAATTGTGGATTAATCTCCACCGTGGTTTTTCCCCTAACAAGGTTTTCATGTAAAATATTGGTTTTATAGTGTTTTGATTGTCTCCTTCATGTGCTTGTATGTTTAATTTAATTTAAGTACTGTGAATGGTTTAAGATCTAGAATAAAATAAAAAAATGTTGAACACTGATTCACCCCCCTTAGTATTCCTTGAGTCCAAAAATTGGTATCAGAGTGGGTTCCTCTGCAAAATTTTAATAGCGTGAGGTGGATCTTGGAATACAATGGACTCTGGTGGTCTTCAATAGTAGTTTTTAGTGGCACGTGATGATCTTGATCAGTCTAAAGTAGAAGTCATGGAATCAAAAGAAAATCTTCAGGATGCTTAAAAATTCATTCAATCACTGAAGGAAAAAATCAATGAGTGAAAAGAAAAAAGGAAGGAACTATGTGATCAGTTGAAGCAGAAAGAAAATAAAAGCTTGGAAGATGTTCATTTGAATCCGACCCTAAAGAAAATAAATGAAGAGTGTGAAAATATTTCTAGAGACAATGTTGCTCTAAAGCTTGAGATGGAATCTATGGCGATGAAGACGACTACAGGGATTGAAGAAAAGAAAAAGAATGAGGATAATTTGGCCTAGTCCTTAAAGGAAAAATCTAAAGAATGTAGTAGAGTAAATGGTGGATTCATTCAGCTAGAGATTGAATTGCAACAATCCAGAAATAATGAACAAGAACTTGAAAGACAGATAGTTATTCTCAGAGATGAACTCACAATTGTAAATGAATACAAGGAGAATTTTAAGATTAGTTCTACTAAGCTTGATGAGTTGACTAGAGGAAAAAAGGATGTAAATGACAAGTGAGGTATTGGATATGAGAAAGAAGAATGATCAGGATATGAACTTAAGGATTCTAAACAAGGAAATCAAATGAGCAAAGGTAGAAGGTATCCGGTAAGACAAACCAATGCTCAAAATCTAAATGGTCACTGATTTTCTTGTAATAAAATTGGTCATATAGCTTCTTAGTGTAGAATTAAAGTAAATTCAAGTAGTCCATATTTTGCCAGTCAGTGTTTTACTTGCAACAAGTTTGGTCATAAATCAATTGATTGCAGAAGTATGTCTATCAATGTAAGGAATTTTAAATGCTAAAACTATGGAATATTTGGGAATATTGCTAATCAATGCAAATTGAGAGGAAATCAATGGAATGAGTGGTCTAGAAAGATAAATCCTTTGTATTACAATTGCAATAGATTTGGTCACATTGCAAGATTCTGTAGGAATAGAAACATGGATAGAAGAGGTTTGATATACAAAGGAAAAATTTCATAGAAAGAAGATAAAGAAAAAGGGAAAGTGATTGTGGAAGAAATAGGGATCGGATGAAGAAAACATGGGTAAGAAAGAGTGAGTCTGATGAAGGAAATAGGCCCACACTAGAATCTTCTTCTAGTAATTCCTCCAGAAATTGATCTTAGGCCATTGGCCTAGGGGGAGTTTTTCAAGAAAATCCTTTGTCCCCCTATCGGTAGATGGCACCAGAATGCAGGAATTTGATAGAAGTTGTGCCAATGGTTTGCAAATGCATCAGCGATCACTTGTACAGAATCTTGAGGAGTAGAAGGTTCGTAGATGAATTCTTCTTTTGCTTCTTAAGAAAACAAAGTACCTGGAACTCTAGGGAAAAACATTTAATGTCGTAAAAAGGGTAGGTGCAAAATTATAAAAGGGTATTTGGAATCCTCATTTTTTACCTTGAATTGAAGAAGAATAGAAGAAGAGCCTCTGCAGAAAAATTTCAAAGGAGTAAAAGTTATTTCAACGGTGAATTCATCAGGTATTTCAGTTGCTTAGAAAATTCTCACTTAATTTGGTGCTCGATAGAAACTTGTTTGGTATGGAAAATGAAGCAAATCAAAGGAATGGTGAATTTGGATGAATATAGCAGTGGAAAGATTAGGGATGTGAAAAATTTGTTATTGGCTGATGAATTAAAATGGCTTGAAGGTGTAAAACACAGAAGTCTGGATATTTGGAGTGAATTTCCTTATTTTGTAAATGTGGAAGTCGTTAGGTTTAAAAATATATTGAATAGATTGAATGATGACATTCTAACTCTAGATAAACCCTATCACATTTTGAAAGAGGTAATCAAAAATCTAATTGGACTATGCAATGTTGGGGATATTTCAAAGAAGAAGTTGATTCAGAACAAGGAGGTCTAAACCCTAATTAGAGTAATAGGAGATCAAAGGGCTCTGATAATTTCAATGATCAAGGATCTGATAACAAGGTACATTGCACATGGAATTTCATACAAAATATTTTTTAGAAAAAAGGGAAGGCGCAACCTCAACAAGAGCAGTCTATATCACTCATAAAATGATAATGGAGGATGAAGATTTTTATCTGCGCATATTGCTAAATGATCAATTGATGGAAAATGTGCAATTGACAAAGGAGGAAAATTAGCCTTTTAGGTTTGGTATCTTGGTCATATGTCTTATGATGTATTTTTTGAATTGCTTGCTACAGATTGATAATGTGGTATGGAAGGAGAATAAACTGGTTTGTAAGAAATTTTTTGAACATTCTAATACTCTAGAAAATTGTGAGAAAGAATATGCAAAATTCTTTGAGGAATTGCTAGGGAAGTTTGGAGAAATTAGCATTTCCATTCTGGTAAAGGCACTTGAGGTTGGATCCTCTTATGGTGAGATGGAAAGAAAGAAGGAAAGAGCATAAGAGATTGTTGTTTACACTCCTTCAACACACAAGACTCCAAAAATTGAAGGAAAAGTTAAATATCTAGTGATTGTGAAAATTCTAGATGAGGAATCCAATGAGTACACTCCAAGGGAGGAACTAGAATCATTTGAATCAGATATAGTAATGGTTGAAGGAAGTGAAGAAGAAGGTACTTTATCCAAAACAAAGATATCACAACTTGTTCAAGAGAAAGATGGAATGCAGAAGATTGTTGAGATGTGGTTAGATAGACCCTCATATGAGCAAGACCTGATTGAGAGCACTCTAGGAAGTTATTTTGCACACAATAACATTGGATTGGAAAGTTTTTAGAATGTGTTTCTTGAAGAGATGATTGAATGTATTAGGGAGGCTATGGCCTCTGAGTCCCAGGACATAAAAGAGGAAGAAATAATTCTACATTTGAAGGAGCAATTTAGGCTATCTCTTACCAAATTAAAAAGGAAAATGAATGTGTCGAGGAAATGCAAAAATTTAGCAAATAACATTTACAACTATTATCTTTCCTGGCCTCATGTTGTTGGGAAGTACAAGGAAAAGCTGGAGCAGATTAAAGCTGAGTTAATCAAAATTGGCCAGGATTACAACATGTTTCAGGATTAGGATGGTGCAGTCAAGAAAAGAATTCAAGAGTTGCATTCTAAACATGAAAAATTTCAAATCACCAAGAACAACCTTGTGGACACCTTTTGGAAAGTGAAGGATTTAATTCAATGTAGGATGGAGCAGGTAATTGAGGTTTTGAGGGAAGGAGAGAAATTAGAAGAAGCAATCACAATTCTAGAATCTCTCATTCTAATTATTAATAGGACATCTGAGAACAACAACATGATCATAATCATTGGTATTTTAGTGGAAGCATGGAAGAAGTTTCTTCTGGAAATGATAGAGAAATACAAGATAATTTTTTGAACCTAATAGTTGCATTTCTTCGAATTTTGATAAAATTTTGAATTTTTGAAAAGGGGAGAGAAAGCAGTGAAAAATATGTTTTTCATTGATGTCAAAGGGGGAGAGAGATCAGTGAAAAATGGCATATCATTCTAAGGGGGAGTTTTGTTTTTAATTTTGAAATTTTGAAATATAAAATGGGAGAGAGAGCGTAATCATATTGGTTCTGACACTTAGTCATTTTTCACTAAGTGTTGCCATCAATTCCAAAGGGGGAGATTGTTGGAATATGCATTGTTTTTTGTAATATGGCTTCTAGTTTTGTCATTGATGGAAACCTAAGTCATTATTTTGATCTACAGATCAGGATTCGCTCATACCGACAGGTAGAGTTAAGATCAGAGTTTTACCAACAGAGAAAATGAAGAATAGGGTATTCGGTTAGTATGTCGATCTGTATGCTTCACCGAGTCATCATTTTGAGTTGTGGATCTCAGGGAAGGTTGTTAAGCATCTATATTACCTAATTGCTAAGTTTTGTGGTGTCGTATCAATTAGTGTATAAGTTAGGATATCCGGCAAGATGATTTTTCTGCTTATTTGATCATGGTGGCTGGCTATAGTTTGTCCTGCATTGATGGGTGTGCATTAAATATGATTTGTGATTTGAGCCGACTGTTGGAGAATATTTCATATTTTTCTGAAGTCAACTTGGAGTGATTAAAATCTTGGTAACAAATATATATGTAACACCCCGCTGTGTGAACCCCAGAGGACAACAAAATACCAAACTATATATATATATATTTTTTGAAAGGGAAACATTTCATAAGATGAATATGTGCATATATTACAAGAAGAGAAAATATGCATTTACAAAGTTATCTACATCCTCTAGGGTACACATAACAACCATTACAAAATGTAATTTTTTACGAAAGTGAATATAAACCAAGATTACATAAAGATAACATATAATCATCCATAAACAAGAGAGAGGAAACAATACATCATTTTATGCCCACATTTTTATACTCTAAATAACCTAACACTCTGCAATGACTTTACTAATTTTTCAATTTTTATTTTTTAATTTTTTGTTTACTTAAAGACAATGACAACACTTTTCACTACTTACAACTATAGTCCAAGATCACACTAGTGAGAAGCAAATATAGAAATGGTTCACTAGATTTTTACCAATAAAGTCTACTTACTTTGGGTTAGCTTAACATACCTCTTTCATTCCATCATGTTTAATTTTCCAAGTTTCCCAATGCATATACCTGCAAGGTTTACATGACTTGGAACACACATATGATCAAAGGTAGTTAGCACATGATTACTAGATGAGCTATACAAATCAATGGCGGTTTTACAGTATGAAAAATCACATACAAGACTCAGAAGAACAGTCCTAGGGGCCCAACCTAATGCCTCGGGGGCTCATCACTTGATAGCCTTGCCTATGTATATATTTCATAGAGGCACCGTAGTTCGCCCTTTCACATTTCATACTAGGTTACATACAAATGAGGGTATCTCCCCTCATGGCCAACATATAACTTTATTTTGGCACGACATATTCCCAATAATGTTACTATGCACAAAACTCAAATCCCTACACCATCACATCATGTGTACCATTAAAATTACATATTGTAAGATTGATATGTGTGAGCAAAGTCAAATCTACATTACTGGCCGAATTACCAAAACTGATAAGATTTCATAATTATAATGACCTAACTGATAACTAGACTATTCTATAAGGATGAAACTTATCGATTTCACTAAAGTGACAACTTACTAAAACATTTGATAACATAAAAGGAAATGATATTTAATGATATCTCAAGTAAAAGTCTAAATCTAAAATAAACAATAGAGTTAACTACTAGATAATTCAAATACAAAAGCATGCACCTTAAGATAGTTAATTAAATTAGTTAATTAAATTGTTTTCTAATAATGAAGAAAAGATAGAAACTATACCAATTCAATTAATTAATGCTTCCTTAGAACTTCCATCCCAAGAATAAAATAATGTTGGTATATATTAAAGAATAACTTCAAGAATTGAATCAACTATTAAAAGATATCAAATGGATGATTTTCACATTACAATTCCAATAGAAGCCAATATTATTCAAAATGAATATTATACTCAAAGGGTGATCCCACAATAGTGGTTTACAATTTTTGGCCAAACTTGACATTGAAATTATTATTTTTAACTAAATCTTTGCATTCGGGCAGCTATAGCGGCTAAACCATGAAGAATTTGAAGATAATTCAAACTAAAGTCTCATCACATTTTTTCTATAGATTCTAAAAATATTTTTTTCAAAATTTTTGGAATCAGTTTACACTTCTTTTTCCATCTCCCACAAAAACTAGTTTTTTTCAAAACAACATTTTTTTAAAAGTGACGCAGACCGTATAACGTATAACTTTTTTTTCCATGAAGGATAAAATTCCAATTCTTTCGAATTTAGATTGTAACTCGATACCTAGTGCTTCCACTTGGTTAGATAGTTTTTTATTGAATATTTTTCTTTAATCAAGTTTCAAAGTCCAACTTACAATTTAGACATAGCAACCAGATAATGCATAACTTTTTTGTATATATCAAAATTAAATTTTATTTTTTGGTTGGATCAAGGACTTCAACATCTAGTGCAATCATATTTTTAAATTTTTTTGATAATCTACTATTTTTCCACATGTGCAGAACATAGACCTTCATTTTCGATGAAAAACCTATGTTTAATAAAACTAAAAAAAAAATACATAATAAAACCAAAACATATTAAGATTATATTCGTTGGATAGCTTGTTCTGAGGACTACCTGATTCTAGTTGGGTTTGTGAAGATTCCTCCATTTTCATCATCAACCCGAGCTCCGAAGTGCCAAAATTTAGGGTTTTTTTGTGTCTCAGAGGAGGGATGAGGAATAAGGGGGGTTTCATGGTTTGAATGAACCCTGGTTCATTCGAACCCCCTTTTATAAGGGTTTTTGTTGGCATTTTTGGTGGGAAAGCATTAAAAGGGTTCGCCTCGAACCCAGGTTCTAGCGAACCCCTAATGGGTTCGGTCGAACCAGTATGTTCATACGAACCCCTAAAATCAATATTTTTACCATGCATTCATTTTTTGTGAGTTTTCCTTCCTCACTTCAATTGTAAACCACTATTGTGGCTTCACCCATAATAATGAAACAAATCTTAACCAACTATATTTTGCATATCAACTATGGTTTGCAATTATCTGTATTCGCACAATTTGTATCAACTAAGGATTGGACTATTCCTTACAACTAATCCTCAAAGAATTAATCAAACTGCTATATTTATTGGACTACCAATAACTTAATCATATAATAAACTACTTTATTCCACACGAGTTCCTGGATTGCCAACAATATTAAATATAAATGAAATACTAGGCAGCATTTCCAATAATTCATTAATTCGTTACATGATGAACCTCCAATTATACATACATAGATAATTAATATGCACCTTTAATCATCTTGATAGAAGAAACCCTCTTGATATGGGTTATTCCATACATCAAGTAAATTATTCCACATAATGTTTTTTTTTTTATATTTAAAATATTGTATGTTCAGTTTTTATATGCAGTATTTAGTCATGGGTAGCATAGCAAAGTGAGGCATACAACTATGATGTTCCTATACAAATAATATATATATATATATATATACAAATGTACTAATATTAATTTTAGTTTTATTTTTCACATCATCAATATAAATTGGTTTATTGAACCTTATATACCCCTATGAATTACCAACTTACCTCTCTTAGAACAAATTTCATAGTTAATTAATTTATTTTTTTTATCCCCTAATGTCAAGTCACATGGCTCACAATGTTCCATTGCATAAAAAGAAGAGTGCCTATTTTGATAACACAGTCTCATACATATAATAATAATAATAATAATAATAATAATAATAATAAAATAAACACCTTTATTCCCTCTATTCATTCACCGAATTTCTATCTTATTTACTGAATCTAAAATTTGCACTGCACTAAAAATTTCAAATTTTCAACTTTTAATTTACTCATATCATATTTAACCAAAGTAAGTTGAAACAACTAAAGAATACATATAGAGCCTAGAGAATCCCGAGCAGAAAGACCTAACCCTAGACAATCCTGTTACTTTCTTTGTGCAGACAAGGAGATGATAAAAAGAGAGCGGAAACCTTAGCATTTCAGGTATTGCTTTTTGGACTTTCTTGCTAGCTGGTGCAGGATAATAAGATGACAAACCGTATTGAGGTCATTGCATTTACCGTTTCAGCTGTAGCTGCTATACATTCTATACTAATTAGTGTTTTCAAGAAAATTGTCTCAAAGAAATCTCAAGAGAAAGGAGAACATAATAGACAAATACATTAAGACTGCCAAAAACAAATAAGGATCTAACGCTAGGTATTTACAATAATATGACACATAGAAATGAGGGGAAGGCTTGTTTGCTACTTGCACCCAGAGATTAGGATGACATTGAATGTTGTTTAGCCTACAATATATGATGGAGTGTTAGTATTGACAAAGAATTGTGAGAGAATTGGTGCAGTCCATGTCAAACGTTGATATGGAACTAGCTGATACCAGAAAAAATGCTCTCACGTCTTGATTCATATTTTTAATTCCTTTCTGGGTTTTGTTGTCCTCTTTCTTAGCTTTCCGACGAATTTTAAAGTTTTGAATTTTGATGAGAAATGGAAAAGTTATGGTAATTTTACCAATACCTAGTATTTAGGTTTTAAAACTGCTAAATTATTTTAGTGATTAGATAAAGTATTAAACTGCACAGTGAGCATAAGAATTTGTTTCACAGTTCACAATATCTCTTTACGAAGATCTAGCTCTAGAACTACAACATAAATTCTTATACGAGAAAAAGACACAAATATAGAGCCACAGAACCGCAGCCTTCATTTCCTGGATACAACAAATCGGTAACGGTGATGGTAATTGGTGATTGAAATTTCTATGACTAATAGCCATTCTTTTCATCTACAAGATTACAATTCTTACAAGCTCACAAGACATTTCTCATACCAATCACCTCTAAATTTTGTACCTATGTAAATTTAAACATTCACAGACATCAACACTTTCATTTCACAAGAAACAACAGAATTATTTTAGAATGTAATAAAACACAGCAATAAAAAGAATTTCACCCATATACACATTTCATCTCTTTCATATTGAGATCGTGGCAAGTGACTTACCTCATGGTTCTACACTTCAGCTGTGAGAAAGTCATGCACCAAAAATGGCCTGTTGGGTATCGCCGTGGTTGTTCTCCATGCTGACAAAGTTTCTTTTGTCTTCTTCTCCTGCAGTCCAAGGCTGTCGACCCCCTCCCTCTTCTAGTTCCTTTCTTTTCTTTTCACCGTCTTCCCCAAAACAATTAAGGCAGTTCTAATTTTTTTCACGATAAACAAAGGAAATAGGTGTCAACTTCATAATTTTCGTATCCAACACTTGGCACTTTTCCTCACTCCCCATTTCCACCTGTAGGTAAATCTCTACCTTTTGCAACAAAATAGAAACCTACCTCCACTATGGTTTAGTTGCGTCCACGGAAGGAAAATTTCATCCTTAATAAATATTTTACCCGCCACCGAAAAACATTATTATATCAAATTAAATTCAATAAACTTAAATCTACCCCCATTTAACTTTCAGGAAAACATTTAATCAACCTGTTTATCCCGGAAAATATTTTTAAATAAATATTTATGTATCTATTTTAAATTTTTACCGAATGAAGAAATTGACTAATTATTTATTTTTAAATAAACCCTTAATGCAAATAAATAAATAATATTATTTAATTAAATGAACAATATTATTTAATTAAATAAACATTATTATTTAATTGCCAATTGAAAATTTACAAAGCTGCTTGATTAAGATATTACTCTTTTAATTTTACAAACATAACTTTAAATTTTCAAACTAATTTAACATTTAATTAAATCTTCACAACACACATTAATAATTACGTTTAATGTTTAATTTCAATCATCATTGTATTAATTTAACTAATTGACAATAATGATACACATCTAATTCCAACAATTAACACATTAAAATTGCCACTTAAAAACAAGAAAGACATAAGATAAGACGATACCAAATAGAACGGGAACTAACAGGTGACATCAACAACCGATGACAGGATGACGAACACGGATGTGGGTACTTTCTTGTCAAATCCCTAAACCACATCATTATAAATATCGTGAAGCAAGTATGAAACAATTTACGTAACCACACAATATAGCATAATTAGGTAAGGATGACACCATGCATCATTATATTATCAACATCATATTAAAGTATCATGATCATCCAACAAAACTCATATGTCAAACATATGAACAATCACCAACGTAATCACCGGTATGCATCAAACATAACAGTATCATAAGATAACAGTATTACAAGAGGCACTACAAGTCAAATAGGTGAAACAATTACCAACATAATCATGAGTATGCATCAAACATAACAGTATCCACATAGTATCATAAGATAACAGTATTACAAGAGGCACTACAAGTCAAACAGGTGAAACAATTACCAACGTAATCACGAGTATGCATCAAACATAACAATATCTGAACAATAACAATCACACACAAAAAGTATCATAGGAGTACAGTAACATAGGAGGCATTACATCATATATGAGATCATTAATTCATTTTGAAGTGTGAATAGGTGAGAAAGAGTAGAGTAGGTGTGTGTTGTGAATATCAGAAGGGTGTTTGAGCGATTTATGCATAGTTTCGCTTGTGCATTATAGGTTTTGTGATGCGAGTTAGAGAAGAGCAAAGCATAAGTGATGAATCATTCAAAAGGACAAAAGATCAATTACTGAGCTTTGAAACTGACACTGAAAGTAGGAATTTGTAGATGTTATCTTCTCAATTCAACCTTTTTTTGTAATAACCAATATTTTGTAAGGCAGTGAGCCTTTCTTATTTTGAGCAGTGAGCTCTAGGTAGTGTGCCTGAATGCATGTACATTCCCATTATTATTCTTATACTCTTAATAGAGTATAAATTGTGGATTAATCTCCACCGTGGTTTTTCCCCTAACAAGGTTTCCACGTAAAAATCTTGGTGTTATGTTGTTTTGATTATCTCATTCATGTGCTTGCATGTTTAATTCAATTTAAGTATTGTGAATGATTTAAGATCTAGAATAAAATAAAAAAATTGTTGAACACTAATTCACCCCCCCTCTCAGTGCTCCTTGAGTCCAACAAGAGAGAGGGAGACAGAGAGAGAAAGACTTGAGACCTAGAGAGAGAGGAACAAAGAGAGAGAGTAGGAGGTATTTGAAACTGAAACATATATAGAGAGAGAGGGAGGGAGGGAGAGGGAGAGAGAAGGAGGGAGGGAGAGAGAAAGAGAGAAACACCTAAGAGGGAGAGAGAGAGGGAGAGTGAGATAGAGAGAGATGGAGAGATGGAGAGAGAGAGAGAGGTGTTAATATATAATATAATTTATATACTATATAATATATTAATTTAATATATACCTTAATAATAACATTAATATATAATATATTTTATATAAATATATATAATAAATTAATTTAGTATATTAATATATAATAAATATATATATCATAATATAATATATTAATAATATTATGCTAATAATAATTCTTAAAACTAAAGTGAACAAATTTATGTTTTGTTTCCCATAGGTTAAAAAGATAGAAGCATGAGAAACAATAGGTCATATATTGTATAAAACATAATAGATATCTGTTCAAAACTGAAACATATATTTTTGGGACCTTATGGACTACTCTTGCACTCTTAGGGTTTTTCACCTAAAAGGAGAGAGATAGGGCCAAAAATGCTTATGTATCACTCAAATTAGGATGTTTGTGATGTGATATGCTGTAAATGAAGTTAAATAAATGCAATTGACTAATCTGAATGGCTAAAAATGAATGCAAAACCAAGATTTATGACTTGTTTGAAAACACACTGTGAAATGCAAATAACTATGTAAATGAAGAAATATCCATAACAAAAAGAGATGGGATGAAATAGAGTGCCCCTAGGAAGAGTGTGATGATTCTGGAGTGTTTTGGATGCTGATGAATTTTACTGATTTTTCACAGTGGGACTCATTTTCCCAGGGTGGTGAATCAGTCCACCTACTGGTGAAAAACTGTCAGAAGCTAGTTTCTATTGGTTGGGATATGAAATCTAAAAAAACTCAATTTTATAGTCCTAAGGTGAAAATAATTTACCACATGTGGCAAATCAGTCCTCCCCCAAATTCCTAAAAAATTGGGAGACAAATCAGCAACACCAGGTCTGAGAATGTTTGCTTGTCGGGTTGCTGAAGTCAAATTTGCAGAAAACGAACAAATAACTCTCTCCAAGCTTGATTTTGACTTAAGTTTACTTGAAGCACCTAGTTGACTTGAAATTCACTATTTAACACCTAATAACCTGTCAAATCTACAAACGAAGGGCTACAAACAAACAAGCAAAAGGGTAAAAATGATTAGGGGTTAGTGAATAGGGGTTTGCCTTGGTCAAACCCCACTTTTGGTAATTAAACCCTTAAAAAGACAATGTAATGAAAGAGAAAGATAAACTAATAACATGCAAGTGCTATCAACTTACCTAACCCTTGATCATGCAAGTCTGAAATAATGTCAATGGCTACTTCAAAGTGCTTGAAAAGTGTTTGAATTGTTGATGTAAAATGCTTGAATGCTTAAGTGAATAGGTGGATAAGTGAACTTGATGAATGGGGGTTAAGATGAGGTGAAAATCACTTATTTATACAATTCTTGTGCCTTAGTATCTATCCATACCTCATCACAGGCCAACATCAAGTGATTTTGAATAAAACCTCGAAAGGAAATTTAAAATATTTTGAATTTGGGGCCAAGGGGGACTCATTTGCCACCCATGGAAAATGGGTCCCACCTAAGACCTAAAAACATGTGTCGGGAAATATGTTGTGTTTAATGTTATTTGTTAGGATAACATTCAAAAATACACTTAATTACAACTTATGAGGGCATAAAGAGACCAAATAAAGCATGAGAAGGGTGTAAACAGCTAGTGAAAATATGTCTAGAAGAATGTAGAAATTTCTTATAACACTTCACAGCACCTTCACAAGATGTTGTTAAAATCATTTTATTAGAGCCCCATTAAGTCTAATTAATCTCATGTCAAGCAGAGGGTACTTTTTTCTACGACATAGAAACAAATATCCTTTCATAATGGGTATTCATTTACTAAGTTATATAAAAAACAAAAATGAGACTAGTTTGAGCATTCCAACGGTCCCCACATTCCTTCTATCATTGAAATCTCATGCTTTATGTCTGTATCAAATAAAATTTAGCTTTTGGGAGATTCTTTTACACTTTATTAACTTTTACAATCATTTGTGTGTGTTTTTTGTTTATGCAATGGGGAAGTCAAAAGACAAATAAATGTCATTGTCAAACCCTAAAAAACATGCCTAGTAACTAGGAGGTAGTTGTGCATTAATGGCATCATTGAATAAAATGTGTCAATCCATGGATTGTCGAGGTGTTGGGCCTAAAAGGAAGCCTTTGCAAAAATGTGAATTAAGTGGTTCATAACCCCAAAAATGTTTTTATCAGACATCGGTGATTGGGTAGCCATAGGTTGAGAGTTGGGAGTCGATCCTACCTTATGCATGATTTTGTTAAACTTCATGTGTTGAACCATCATAGATTAGGCATTGAGCCATTGGAGGTTGGGCATAAGGTTGTTAGCTTACCGCGTTCCTCAAAAGAAGGGAAGAAAGAAAGAAACTGTGAAGAGAAAGGAAAGTTTGAGGGTAAGAGGGAAGGGATTCCCTATGAAAGTTGAAGGTAAGGAGGAAGCCCTACCCTAGAAGCCTGAAAACATGAGACTTACTCATGTTTTGAAAGGAATCTCTCAGGGAGACAAGAAGATGTTAAAGGGGAAGGTTGATGGCCGACACCCGAAAGGAAAGATGAAGAATGGTGAAAAATGAAGGAGGAAGACCAACCTTCAGAGATTGAAGGGAAGGCTTACCTCTTACCTCCAAAGGTAAGAGGTAAGATGCAAGAGGGAAGGATGACAACCAAAGGCTGATAGAAGAAAGGAGAAAATAGAAGAGGGGAGAGGTGGTAAGGGGTAAATGGTAAGGGCGAAGGTCGAAACCCAAAACACTTAGAGGAAAAGGGGGAAGGAAGGGAGTGATGGAGAAGGAATGAAGGAAGAGGGTAAGCGACAACCCAAAAACCCAAAAATTTGGGACTTAGCTAGTTTTTAGGAAACTCTCAAGGAAAACTAATGTAAGATGGCCCATGTAGGATTTCTTAGACTGGATATCGGTGATGGGTTATCTAAGGGAGGCATGAAATGTCAACATTTTGGCAATTTTTGTGGGATGATTTTCTGCTAATCATGGAATCTAGAGGCCTTATTAGTCCATTACGCACAAATTCATGAAGGGGATTTATAAAATTGGGTCTCCCAAGGGAAAAACAAAACATTTGCAGGCCTACACTTGGAGAAAAACATGGAAAATAGAACATAAATTCCCTTAAGGAGAATGTAGGGTGCGCAAAGCACTTCATAAAAAACAAAAATATTTACAATATGTACTTGAAAACTCAAAACTTATCAAAAATAAGGTTTGAGATTAATCCCAATGTTAGAGATTGGAAGAATCTCACCATCCAACCTGGAAAGATAGAATGCATTGGCCTCCTTGTAGCTAGTGATGAGATATGGACAACTCCACATGGCATCTAACTTGGAAAGTCTTCCATCTTTGGCTCTATATGCAACCCATTTCAACACTAGAACTCCTTCTTAGAACACCCTTTGAATTTCCTTCTTGTCAAAATTTCTTTCAACCTATGCTTGATGTGCTTCTATGACTTGCATTGATTTATTCCTTGTCTCCTCTAGTTCCAAGAGTTCAACCATCCTTATTGTCAAAGAATCATTTTCCTCTAACTCCACCTGATGTGCCAAATCAAGGGAAGGAAACTCCAATGATAATGGTAACCTTGCTTCCCTTCCATAAATGAGCATGAAAGGAGAATTACCAATTGATCTTTTAGGAGTAATTCTATTAACCCAAAGGGTTGTCTTCAATGGTCCTTTTGATAACCCTAATGATATTTTTATTTGAAGACTCAGCCAGGCCATTACCCTAAGGATAGTAATTAGATGAGGTCATCAAGTAAATTCCATGCTTCATTTTTAAATCAAGGATATAAGGACTAGTAAAATCCTTGGCATTATTTTAAATAATGGTGGAAGAAGTGTCAAATCTCGTAACAATTTTGTCAAGGAATTCTAAAACTAAAGCATCAGTAGCATCCTTCAAGGAAACTACCTTTTTCCACCTTGTAAAGGAATCTGTGGCTATCAAAATCCATTTATGACCAACACTTGATGGTGCATTTATCATGCCAATAAAATTCAAACCCCATTGTGTAAATGGTTGATCAACTTGAATGGGATGAAGAGGGAGGGCAACCAACCTTTGCTTTCTAGAAAAGAAAGCACACTTTTTGTAATTTATCACCCATTTGTGAGTGTCATTAAATAAATTTGGCCAATAATAACCAACCTTCATAATCTTTGTAGTAGTATTCCTTGTATAGAAAAGGCCACCTAAAGATCCATTATGGAATTCATTTATCATTCTGTTGACCTGATCTACTTCTATGCATCTTACTAGGACTCCTTTGAAATACTTTCTAAAGAGTATGCCATCCACTATGACATAGGGAATGGACTGTAATCTGAAATTTCTTTTAGCCCTATCTATACCTTAAGGAGATTTACCTTCCTATAAAAAGTTAGTCATATCATGCACCCAACTACCTTGTATGTTTGATTTTAGTGCTTGTTGTTCTTGTAGTAGTGCCAGGGAAACCTCTGTAGGAGTCTCAAATGCTGAGACAAGTTACCCACACAACCATTTGCCTCTCACTAGCTTGGTGATCTTGATGTCAATGTCATATTCCATTACTTTGGTGATTCATCCAACCCCTTTTTCATTGATATCTCTGCTCAATAGGAACTCTCTAATGCTGACATGGGGCACCATTAGCCATATCCTATCATTAGACAACATATGTCTAAATTTTTCATTGCTCTAACAACAGTAAGATATTGCTTTTCAACATAGCTATACTTGACCTCATACTCTTTGAGCCCTTCACTAATGATGCAAGAGCATCTTGACAACATCTTGCTTCCTTGAAGAAATTTTGAAATTTGATGTAATTTTGGTGTCTCAACCTTGTAACAAGGTTCTAGAGGTCATTTTCATGTGACTAGGTTACTGGGAGGTCAAGATTTAGTGTTTTATGTCAAACTTGAAATGAATATAGAAGTTGTCATATAAAGATGTAAATGTTGCAAAGCTGCAAAACTTGCAAAATTGCAAAAAAAAATGCAAATGTATGGAAGATGAAATGGTAGGTCACTTGGAGGTAGTTGAAAATTAGTTAGCAAATGAAAATTCATGTTGGAATGCCTTTAAAAAGGCCTTGTATGTATGTTGTATGGTGTGGGTGATTGTATATCTGATTTTGAATGAATAAAGACATTGTTGTCTGTATATTCTCTTAGAAATTCATTGCTTCTTGGTTGTGTATGGCCTAGTATGGGCAGGAAATGATGTAAAATTGGTTCTAAGTATTATTCATTCCAAACACCTTCCATTTTATTTTTGTTTCATGCAAATTGGTGAGGATTTGAGAGAGATATTGCAATTCTTGTAAAAATAGTTAAAACCCCCTGTTAGGGTAAACAAAGATAATGAAAAGTATGTTTCTCCCATTTTATCCATGGGAAATTCTTGATCTTTGGTAAAGTTGTTCCTTGTTGTATGTGTTTCCATATTATTAAGTGTTTAAACCAAGAGGCCAAGGCTGATACATGAAAAAGTGAAGTTTATTGACTATAGACCTTTGTACAGGAAGAAAGAATAGAGTTTAGAAGGTGATAGTATTAGGGTTTGTATAAATGCTTATGGAAATGGATATCTAATCAATTTCTAAGCTTTTACAGGGCAAAAACCAAATTTTTCAAGTATTGGATCAGTGAATTTGTGTTTGGAATTAGTAGATTCAATAAACCCGATTTGCACCAAGGCCTAATTAGGCATAGCACAGACTGAGACAATACGTTTTAGGACATATGGCCCAAAGTAATTGCTATCCATCTTGTAATATATTTTAAACAAGGAAAATAGGTATTCAAATGTATGATTTGTTCAAGGTTTCAGTATATAGTTTGGGAGAAAACTCTGACAATCCATTTATGAGACCTACAAGCGTTAGGGGTCAGATTGTGAAGGGTGTGCAATCAAAATAAGAAGTTTGATTTCATGGGATGTATGCTGTGTTTTCTCATATTGTTTCAACCATGTATAGGTTATTTTAAGTGTTGAATTAGATGTTTGGGTTCCTGATTCTAGTTTTGATGATTTGAGTCAAGTGTTCAATAAAGGGAAATGTGAACTTGAGATGAATAGACAAAAAAGGAATATTTTGAGTTCTGTAAAATGAGATTGAGAGAGTTATTTTTCTACATTTTCACTACATCAGTTTGGTATCAGATCTAGAAGGCTCTAGGAAAATAGAGAGAGTTGGTTTGTGGTTATGTGGTTTTATGTTGTGGTTATGTGTAGGTTGACAAGATAACTTGGTTGTTGCCAAGAGAAGGAAGAGAAAGTTGAGAGAAAGTGGAAGCAAGAAGAAGCTTTCTTGAGGAGAAAGTATGGAGATATTAAGAAGACATTTGCAGGTAAAGGAAGAAAGGAAAAAGAGAAAGAGGCAAGAGAAGTTGGACAAAGAGATAACATCATTAAAGTAGGAGATGAGAAGGTTGGAAAAAGAGTTCCAAGAGTCTATGATGAAGATGGAATAGATGATTAAGCAGATGGAAAGTTGGCACTTGAAGATTAAGAAAGTGTTATATGGACCATTAAGAAGATTGTCAAAAGAAGGAAAAAA